>CAVNYN010269702.1:0-24494 GCA_963692815.1 Nyctanthes arbor-tristis
CCACCCTTCGTCCCTCAACTCTTGAAGAAGAGTTTTTGTAGTGGAGACAAATCCAAGTGCAGATAGAATGTCAATGGATTCCTTTTGAAATGCTTGACAAAGAAAATCAGTGATCCGCATAACTGCCCTCATTAAGTGCAAGCCAAACACAAAATTAAAACTCTGAATACTTATGCAAGCACCCTCAGCTTCATTTCGAGTTTTGCAATCTGGACCACTACAAGCGATATCCTCAAGAACCTTGCAAGTTGCAGCATACATATCTATCATACTCAAAACAGAGTCATAATGAGAACCCCAACGAGTTGAACCTGAACGGTGTAAAGATGACATCTGATTAGCTCCTCGTCCAGATTCACGCTCTCCCCTTGCCAACATATTCTCAATTTCTATTTTATGGGCAACCTGTAACTCTGTATTGCGCTTAGCAAAAGATTTGACAATATTAATGACATTATCCAATATAGAGAAGAACTTCCAAATTGGATCACATTGCTTTGCTGAAGCAACCAATGTCAATTGCAACATGTGAGCAAAACAATGAACATAATATGCATAGGGACAATCATTAAGAAACAATGCCTACAACCCATTCCATTGTCCACTCATGTTACTAGCACCATCATATCCATGTCCCCGTAATTTATGAACTTGAAGATTATACTGAGAAAGAACACTAGATATCTCCTGTTTAAGTGTTTTTGAAGAAGTCTCAGAAACACCCCTAATAGCAAAGAAACGCTCGGTTAAGATACTCGCAGCATTCACAAACCTCAAGATAATGGCCATTTGCTCTCGATCTGATTCATCTTTTGCTTCATCAACAAGAAGAGAAAAGAAAGCATCACCAATTTCTTCGCGTATCATACGACGGACTCTGTTAGCCATAATTGCCAAGATTTCTTTCTGGATATCTGGAGAAGTATATTTCGCATTTTTGGGGGCGTTACTCAGTACAATATCCCTGACATTTGCTCTTCACTTTGCAGTATAATTAATCATTTCAAGCACATTTCCACGGTTCAAAGAATTTTCAGACTCATCATGGCCTCTAAAAGCACAACCTTGCAATGCTAGCCATTGAACAGCCATGATTGTTGTCTTTAAGCGCAATCGATTTTTTACAACTTCTTCTTTGCTCACTCTCTCAATCACTTTATCAATATGTTGGGATGGCTTCATCAAAGAGTCAGCACATGCTACACACTTATTGTGAGGAAATGAAGATGATGAACCAATATGACCAAGAAATACACAATCCTTGCCCTGATGAACTATTTTCCAATTATCAAATCCATTACTCACTAAAGTCGAAGTGGATGAGCTATGTGTATTTTCTCCAAAAAGAAAGCACGGAAAGCAATAGGCCTTATGTATACTAGGAGAATACTCTAACCAATTAAATTCATCAAACCAACTAGGCTTAAAACGACGAGTTTTATATTTATATTCCCGGCCTTTATACGAATGAAGTTTCGGTTGGTAAGGTCCAGCCATCAAATATGACCGTCTAATTTCATCCCTTTTCTCAAGAGGCCAATCATATATTCTCTTCCTTTTTCCTGGATCTGTACTATTTCAAAAGATGAATTTGGAGTAGATTGTTGATTTTCATTCAGAGAAGATTGGTTTTCAACTGGAAAAGAAGATTGTTGATTTCCAACTGAAGGAGAAGATTCATGATTTTCAGTTGGGGGAGTATCTTGGTGGTTATTTAATTCTTCATTTTGCGTATTTCTCACGGGCCTGAAGAAAGAATGCATGGTAGTTTTGCCTTTCTTGCTAGTAGGTTGTTGTGTAGGCATAACTTCTATGAAATCAAAGTATTTAACAAAATCTATTATAAAATTTACTTTGCCTTAGATAATTAACTTACTAACAACGAAAAAAACAATCTCAAAAACCAACCAACAAATCAAACAGTGCAATTATTCTCCAAAAAGGCAACTAGTGCAATTAAAAACCAATTCATTTCCTGTTCAGTCATTGTGGTCTCTACTGCTCAAGAGGGCCCTTTCTTTCTATTACACCATTAATTTCTCGTGAATTCATTATGTCTAGCATTATCTTGAAAGCTCACTATTAGAATCAGGTTTGTGACTGATTGGTTAAGCCTAGAAGGGAAGTGTATTACATTTACATATGAAAGTATGTAAAAAAAAAAAAATACTGCATTCTCAAAAGAATAAATTATTATGTTTGTAAAATGAATTACTTTTCAAGTAAGGTAAGTAGGTAACAACATTATCTAACCTTCTAGTTGGTCAAACCTCAGATTAAGCAACTATGCATACATGTACCATGCCTCTCAGATTCCAAAATCAAGAAAATCTACAAGTTGTTCCAACCAAAAATTGTAAACAAAGGTCAACTTGGCTTTGCAGGTCTATTCAAGGCACGCTCACTCTCACTTAGATAGTTTGCATCCACAACAGCATCAATAATATTCGAATTATCATTTTACAAGATATAGTAAAGTATGTCTTATGTGAGGCATATTTTCTCCAGAAGTGTCATGAACTTAAGGAAGGTAGCTGATTGATCATTTATATTAGATTAACTTAGGAACTTTAAACTAAATAAAACATGAAATTGTACCTCTCTACGTTTCTTTCTACGTCTCCTGTGTTTTAAATGAATTTGAAGCTTCATATCAGCATTTGCGTCGTCCTCCTCTTTAACCTGTGTGCATAGATACTTATTAAAATAAAGAACACTAAACTTGTCACCTAATATGCATAAGAGAAGAACCGCACAAAAATTACTTTACTACTTCCATCTTCACCGCACCAACACAAGGTTAAACAACATATGGAATTAGTCCAGATACAATAAGAAAAAATTTGAAGCACATGTTATCATTAACTTAGTTCTCATGCGGAAGTAGTTACATAAATTTTATAAATCAATTCTACAGTGACTTGTGAACCATCTAAGATAACTAATTTCACCAGCACTAGATGGTTTGTAATCTTCACTTATGGTCACGCTTGGATATACTGGGCATACATGTTGAAAGACGAGTAAATTAAGTCAAAGTATTTAACAATTTTCATACCATGATTAGAAATTATTTCCAAGCTCAAATTCAAGTATTAAGAACTGAAAACGGGACAGTAAATTTCAATTCTATTATTAGCCGATTTCCTACTAATGGAGTTATACATCAAAGTTAATGTGTTATTATTCCACAACAAAATGAAGTGGCTAAAAAAAAAGTGAACATACATCGGAAGTAGCACCAATCCATAATTTTCAGTTCTCACGTACGAAAATATTTTTGGGAGATGCTTCATTAGCAAGTACTCTAAAATCTAAATTAGGGCAAAACAAAATTTATTTAGAAATTAGGGCTAGAATAATACCTTGTTAAAGCTAAAATCTAGATGAATTGATGAACACCCCCACCGCCCACCGCCCACCGGCCACCACAGCACCGCCCAATCGCCGGCGCTCCTCGGTTTCAGTCCGAAAATGCACGGCAGCAACCCAAACCAGACCTCTGTTCTGCACTTCTGCTTGACTGCTTCTGGACTGCCTCCCGACTCCCTTATTCCCCTATTGGGCTGCCTCTTTTCAGCCCTTTTTTTTTGTTGAAGCCCAAAACACCAAGGCCCAGCTGTCCCCCGATCCCAATTTACAATCCACCTGGGCCGGATGCAAAAAAAAATTTCTTTTTAATATACATCACCAGTTGGGCCGAGACAGGCCTGGGCCGGGGCCCAGTAAGACCCCCTGTCTCCGCCA
Source organism: Nyctanthes arbor-tristis (assembly GCA_963692815.1). Classification (NCBI taxonomy): domain Eukaryota; kingdom Viridiplantae; phylum Streptophyta; class Magnoliopsida; order Lamiales; family Oleaceae; genus Nyctanthes; species Nyctanthes arbor-tristis. Next base: position 3,748 of record CAVNYN010269702.1, read on the forward strand.
CTGATACCATGTGAATTTAAAATACACATGATTTATTATTGAAATACATGTTACGTGCATCATGCATGAGGTGGGAAGTTTCTTAAAAAAAAAAAAAAAAACTTTCAGGAAATGTTTGAAAATTTTCCTGTTTTCGTATATCAAGCAACTTGAACAAATTAAGGAAAGGTATCAATAACATAATTAAATCGATATGTACAAGATGCGAGTTAATTTATTTAATTAATTGTGGACAAATGAAGTTAATCTCACATAAATTAATCATCTGTACGTGCGCATATATAATTATTCTTTATTATGCAAAATCTAAATAGTCTAATATCCTAGCTAGCTAATATTTCACAAAGTAACCGAGCAATGTATATCTCAATTGTTCATTTTGAAATGCTTTTATATATATACTTATCATAGATTTCAAGACTTCCAATAGACGATGACCAACTAAGCATATCACTTATACATATCAGATAAATATGTCTTCCTATAATGAGTCTTGGTTAAGGAGGGACCCCAACCCATGATCAAGGGTTTAGAAGTTAATTAAGATGTCATTAAACCACACGAGTCTTGGCTTATTAAACACTATTTGAGTGATCTTCATCATTAACCTTGTCAAGTTTGAGAGAAACCGTCTCTTGCATTATCCTGCCGTATATTAATATACACTTTGTTAGGATTTACGAATTTCGTTAACTTTAAAATATATAAAGATATAACAATAGTACTATTAATTAAATTATAAATGATATATAGTTGTATATACCTCTTTGAAAAAATCCCATATTGTACATAAGAATATATAACTACAAGCTCCTAAAACCGACGAAGGAGGCCACAAAGGGCAACAAGCTCCAAGAGTCGTCTTTATTTGGCGCTTGGCATAATTATTTACAAAATTATAAGCGCTAATTATCAGCCGTAGCAAGTGCAATGTCAATGAAGTAATAAGTATATTACAAATTCGTTAGACATTGCTAATAGATTTGATTTGAAGAGATTCGATTGTTCTTTAGTATAACGAGCACATAATTCAAATACAGTGTTTGTTTTTAGCCCAGCACAATATATGCTTTTGCTGTAATTTGATGATATGGATACAATCATACTAACAATGCTTTTAGGGTTCAATGTTGAAAATTCTTTTATCATGTCCGGTCGGGTTGACTCAACTTAAATACCGACCTAAACCAATACTTTTCTGAAAACATTTAGCCCAATCCAACCCAATTCAACTTGACTTGATTGGGTCGGGTAAGGGAATTTCATACCTACTCGTAATTTGTACCATATATGATATTCTGCTTTGCAAATTCAAAAAAGAAAAATAGATCCTATTGGTTCTTGTTATCGTACATTAGAGCTTGTTTTTGGGAGATTTTGCTAGAGTTGAATTATTATTATTATTTTTTTTTTTGGGAAGTCTAATTTCATGACAGAATGTGTAGTGGGTATATGACGAAAAATTAGAGGGAAAACATGCATGATCACGACAAATATTTAGCCTGTCAGTTTGTTAACGATTTTGCTGTGAGAGGACTAGGATATTCATTAGAACTTAGAAGCTGCGCTAAGCATACATGCAAGTTAGTATGCATGCTCTTATAATAATGTCTATTAATTACCTAACTCAACCCACCAAACTTAATTAAGAATAGATCAACAAAGAATAGGTTGATATAATTGTTTCATTAGTTTTCATGATAATGTTTAAATATAATTGATTGCTTTCCTTTAACAACTTTAATTCAGTAAGAGGATTGAATAGTTAGCGGCCAGCACCACAATAACAATAATAATCACTCGTACAAGTGGACAAGATTACAGTCAACAATCGCGATTCTCAAATATCAACGCAACACTGTCACTTGGGAATATTATTCTTTATTCATGATATCTATGATATGATATGATATAATATATATGTTATTATACAATGCGTGTATATGTGTCTAATATTTAAACTATAAACGCTCCATACTTGTAATTTAAATATGTGCCACGTGTTACTCGCAATAACATACATGCGTGAGTAAAATAAAATTCTTGATACAGGGGCTACATCTATTGCAACGACAAAGTCGTTTCATAGTAGAGATACAGGGGCGACAAAAGCAAATTATTTTAAAAAAAAAAAAAATCTATAGGGGCGATAAATTGATCTTTAAAAAAAAATTGTACATGCATCAACCATAAATCCCAATACTTGTAGTTGTTTCATTCTTTTACAAATTACAATTCCACATTTGTTGTTACTCACAATTCACAAACACAAGGCCAAGCAAACTATAAAAAAGATTACCCAACTAAAAGTAAACTGAATGTTGTTCTCATCTTCTAATCAATATGTGGAACACCTAATCAATGCATCTCCATCATCACTCAAAATATAATTGGCTTACTTGCCCATTCTTCTATAGTGTTTAGCAGGTGGTGATTAGACATAATTGCGATCTTCAGCCTCTCATACTCAACTTGTATAAAATAACCGTGCAGATGAAAGTATGTCTGCAATTCAAAATAAAACATCAGATTGAGCCATGATCTATGGTCAATAAGTATAAAGCAAAATAAGTAAATATTTTGGCTATTCAAGGAATAAATTTTTTCTAGCTAAAACATCATTGAAAATTGGCTTTTTCTTGCTTGTTCATATCAGAAAATTGGCAAGCCTACAAAATATTAACTCGAAAAATGAAACTAGCACTTAAATCTTCTTCTCATACTAATAAGAATTGAAAATCAGTAAGTATAAAAAGATGCTCAACTAAACCAAGTGCCATTCCTAGTTCATGCAAATAATCCGATGAATTAGTCATACATCAATATTGGGTGTAGAGAAGAACGACAACTGTTAAGTTATACTTCGGTGCGGTACATTCGTTAATAGCGGTTAATCTTCTACTGCTAGTCTGTAGAGTAAACTACTACTTATCTCATCAAGCAAAATAATAGTAATAAATAAGTAAATAAACTATGCAAATTTAAAAAAAAAAAAGTTTGAAAAAATTTGTAATTTTTATGACATGCCTGCAGTTTTCTATTGCTAGTTTCCATAGAAAGATGTTTACCATGCTGTGCCCTGCCACCTAAGCATACACTGTCATCAAGTCCAAGTCACTCAACTTCACTACCTGCAAATGCATGAACAAAGGTTTGGTAAGATAACCTCCCTACAAAAATGAAACAATATTTGATGGTAACAAAAATGGGAAAACGATATTTGGTACTCACGAGAAGTAACTTCAGTGATTCCCACTGATATTTGAATTCTTCATTCTCTTGATAATGCAAGCAACATGACTTATCCATAAGTGACTGCAATTCAAAATTTACCCTATATTTAGGACTTAGCAGGAATAATTTAAAATGACTGATTTGAGACCCCCAGCCTTTCATTTTTCTCATGCTTAAAACAAGAGATAAATTTTGAAGTCAACTACACATTACGGAAAGCAGCAGGAATTTCAGAAGTGATGCTCATGTTATCGTAAAGCTCCTAATCCTTTTTCTTTTTTCATTTTCTTTCCCTGCAACTACTTTGTGAATTCTCAATATATTTTGAATGCTATAATTTCAATTCACTGAAGGACACTGGACGAAAAAATTCTCACCTTGCTGCTTGAAGCATGCCATAGATAGATGCAGTTGCTCAGCCCAACAGCTAGAACATTTTGTGAAGACCAGTCAATAAAGTTCAAATAAAAATCATTTAATCACTTTAATCATTTAATAGCTGTTTGAAAAATATTCAAATTCATCCAAGGTAAAATACTTATGTTCACCTAAATAAGCAAAAAGATAGTCTAAAGTTTAAACATAATACCTACACCAAACTTGTGTTAGTAGATGAAACTTGTGTTAGTAGACGGAGTTGCATTTTCATTGGTAGTAAATGGCTCGGTAGCATCCGTATCTATCAATGTTTCATGAAAGTATAGATGAATCAATGTTAAAAAATCTCCAAAATATATCGGTTCAATAAAAAGGAAGTACAAATACCTGCATGCCAATCAACCACTTGCCTTCAATTGGACTTCACAATATCTGCTAGAGCAAACTGCGGATTCAAACGGCCATCAAAGACAAGTAAAACCAGTAAAACACAAACATTGTAAACTAAAAACAAATAGACATTCTTGAAGAGTTGTGTCAATCTAACTCTAATCAAAACCTTCTACGACATCAGTCTCTATTATTTGCCCATATGACAAAATTGGAGCAAGAATATACTATTAAAGCAACCATGTCAACTAAAAATAAAACCTTCAACAAGCTCAAATTCACAGCTAACATTCTCAATAATCAATAAAAAAAACAACTATCAGTGTCTCGAATTCACAGCTAACAGTGTCTCAATAATCTAATACTCAGTATATAATTTTCCAAATCAATCACTCATATATCAAAAACCAGCATAAAAAAAATAAAAGGTAAATTCGCTGTAGCCTGTAGGACATAAAACCACTGGTTCGAGCCCACCAACAACTTTGTGCTAGTTCGAACCAGCAGTGCAGTTATTCTCTAACCTATAGATATGCTGGCTTGAATTTCGAACCCAGAAATTTATCGATCATTTTGTACAAACCAGTAGAAATTATGAAATTTTTAGCAACAATATGCTTTAAAATTTCAGTATAAAATACATGCCCTTTCGTTAGAGATCTATGAAATAAGTGACGGATCTTCAAGGATTAGGCGAGATTCAAACGAGATTCTGTTGTACTCTTTAACTTGATTTTAGGCTTCTCCGCGAAGGGTGCAGCGGTGGATTCCGGTGAAGCAGTGATGAAGGAGACAGTTGTATGAGGTTTTCTGGGAAGAAAATTGGCTGGCTTCCAGTGGGGGGCGACGGGTCGGCGGTGTTGGCTTTGGGTGGCTCCGTCATCGGTGGCTTCACAATCTCCAGTGATTGCAGATCGGGGGAGTGACTGCCTAGGGAGAGAGAGGGAGAGGGCTTGACAAAATCAGAGAAAAAAGGGCTCAAAATTTTCATTTTGAGTTTTCAGGTGGGGCTTATCTGAAATTTTGGTGATCTAGCTTATAAAGGGGCGTATTGAGGTTGTCTCGATAGGGGTCGCTCCTCTTATTATATAATTGCATCAAATGAAGTACACATGCCTCTTGGAGCTTGTTGCCCAGTAATGTCACTTTCATCAGTGTTAGGAGCTTAAGATGCTGATATTTTACGGTGTTGCAAAATGGAATTTTTTTTTTAATTTTTCTAATGTGACAATTTAGGGTTTTCTTAAAGAGGTACATATAACTATAGTTTATAAGTGGCTGATATGGCTAGTGTTTTAAAAAGCTCGTCTAGACGGTACTTATATTTAAAGCTAGGATTTCACGCTTCACCACGCTTTACATTGTATCATGCATTGATCACGCTTTTATCATGCATTATTGCACTTAGACGCTCCTAGACCAAATACTTCACCTTGACGTTTTTGCATGTTTTACACTTTTTAGAACCTTCCCTATTGCAATACTGTTTTTTGATTTTTACTTAAATAATGTAGTTCCTAATAGAAGTGCATGTTATATTATATACACACACGTTGTTATGGGATAAAAGAATCTTGCAAGTAATTGAACAAGAGAATGTTCATGATAGTAAAATCAAGTTTAAAGATCAACTGACACCGAGACACGTTGGCCCATATTCCACATTTTTTGAGCTCTTTTAGGGCATGCTGACGCTGCTCTCCCCTACTGTTTTGTTTTGCCTTTGCTCCTTCATTTCCTTGTTTTCCTTTTTCTGTATTTCTTTTTTCCTTGTTTCCCTGTTTTTCTATGTGTTTTCGTTGTTGCTGGGATGGTATCCCCACTTGTGGATACCCTTTTGTTGGAAATCAAATCATTTTTTTCTTTAAAAAAAAAAAAATGGCTTGCAAGGATCGGGAAGCCCTATTGCAGTTTATAAGTACCGAATTATTATGATTTATTTTTATTTTGTTTTACTACTTATTTATCGGTAATGTTACATTGTCAAATATTACTAGCTAGCTACCTAGAACTATTTTAGGCACCTAGGACAAGTTTAGGACACGTCCTTTATTTGTTAATAATTAAATTAACTAATATAGTCCCGATTTAGTACTATATGTGTGTGTGTGTGACACTTGGAACAAGATTCTATTTGTCAAGGATTATTATATTCCAATCTCATATAACAATCAACATTTCACATGTGAAGTCATTCAAACTCCCCAATTTATTATTGAAATGAGGCTCCAAATCTTACATGTAGATTATTTATTGGTTGTTTAGGATATTCCTTGAGTATCTAATTTTTTCCCATGATACATAAGTAATAATAGATTCAAGTCTCAGGTCTTATTAGATTCTCCCTCCCTCCCTTCCTTGGTGAAAAATCTAGTTAGTCTTTTGACTACAATTTTGTTGAATTGTTAAGATCATTTAATCTAAAATTTTAAACTAATAAATTTGGCTAGTTTTATATTCTAATAAATAAGTCATTTTATAATCTTTTTCTATTCTAATACATATTGAGTTGTTAAAGCCACTTAATCTAAAAATTTATATTGATAAATCAGACCAATTTTATATTATTTATCATCTTCAAACAGTTTTGTATTGTTTGACCACTCATACGAAGGAGCTCAGTTTTAATTAAAAATATTTGGCAAAGAGTCAATTGTAGGGAAAAAGATTCTATGTAAGCCTTGGGTAAAATTAATTTTATACTAGAAATAATATAATTGACTCGTTACTACTGTCATGTTACCTACATACTACGGCCAATTATATTTTAAGGAACTAGGGCTGCGTTCAGGTATCAGCATCTTATTGGAGACTGGACCCTATAAAGGAACCTCGCCTTATTTCCATAACCGGACCGTACACTACAAGATAATTGATATAAAAATGGACAGGTTTTAATGACATATTGATGTAGCTTTTGTATCATATATTTTTTTACCATTATACATGTAAGAATATTTTTAAAAAAAAAAAGTATGCAAATAGATTTGGAGAAATCAAAATATTATTATTATTATTATTATTATTATTATTATTATTATTATTATTATTATTATTATTATATATATATATACACACACACCACGCCAAAAAGGCATATTACATGTATGTGTGTGTGTGTCAGAGTAGACGTAATCCCTTCAGAAAAAGAGATAATTTCGTTAACTTTGAAGTTTAACACGCTTAACAAATATTTAATATCGTTTAAGTTATGTCATATATACACATGGAAGAAATTATTATTAGCTTCTTTTCGATATAATAATTAAGAAAAGGAAAAATAAATAAGATGCATATTAATTATATTTTAGAAATAAAAATTGTCAAATTAAAAGTTTGTTATAATTTTTATTAATCAATATGAACTTTCATGGGTTCTTATCAAACAACAACAACATTAATTAGAAGTTTGTAACTTTTAATACATTATTACTGTAATTTGTTTTGCTTAAAAGTTTACACTATACGTGTAAACTATGGAAAGGACAGAAGCAGATCGACGCCTCCTCAAGCTGTTCGTATTGGCCTCCATGTTTTTCAAGAATGGCAGGAGGCAAGGAAGCTGGAACCCATTGTTAGGCAGCTACTTTTCAGCAAGCTTGGACGAAACCGGAGGCCGGATTTGTGAAATGTAATATTGATGCAGCAGTGTTTGGAGCGGGTTATGGAGTCGGTGTAGGTATGATATTGAGAGAAAAATAGGGCAATTTTATTTGCAGTCGCACTCAAACATTGCTTGCTAATTTGTTGCCAAAAGAAGCAGAAACTTGTGGTCTCAGAGAAGCATTGCGGTGGCTAGCTGAGGAGGGATATTCCAATGTTTATATTTGAGGTAGATGCTAAGGCAATTATGGATGCTTTGAACATAGAAGATGAAGACTATTCGGAATTTGGAAGTCTAACTGGGGATTGCAAAGTGTTGCTATCTACGAGAGATTATTTCAAGGTGTTACATGTCAAACGGGAGGCTAATTCCGTTGCTCATGAGTTAGCCCAGTGAGCACGTTCCTATAATAATCCATGTACTTTGTTTGCCACCGTGGATTGGCTACACCCTTTGATTTTACAAGATGTATTGAATGATCATTCTTCTAATGCTAATTAATCTTTTTCCTTCAAAAAAAAAAAAAATTTACACTATGCGTACACACACAGAGAGACAAAGTTGAATATGATGCACCTCATTATTGCCATGGAAAAGAAAAAGGAAAGGTTGCCTTAATAATACACGAACGAATTTGTAAGTCATCGACGGGAAGCACTATATATAGCTCGAATATTGGGAGATTTCTACTTAATATAATTGTTACCCGCTGAAGTTTAAGGCGTTTTAGACATAAACAAGAATTAGGGTTTTCGGCTCTGTACCCATTAGTCTACGACTGTAAGTTTTGTCTCTTTCTGATCTGATATAGCATATATGAATTCTCTCTTTTTCATCTAATTTTGTTAGCAAATTGACAGTCTCATGCGTCTAATTCCGTTTCTTCTTCTTCTGCTTCTTCCTTTTTTTTTTGCCCCCGTAGCAGTGACTTTCTTCGTCTTATTTTCTAAATAACTAATTAAGTGCTCCGATTCGGCTTATAATTGTTGAGTTGCTAGATTTGCAAAATCCTTTTTCACTTTTTAGTTTTCTGATTACATATATGTCTATTGTTTGATGTTTCTTTCAGAAATCAAGCAAGGAGATTGAAGAGGATTAATGCCTACACATAAAATGGACCGTAAGTTACAATTTTCTCGTTTATATATGTTAGAGACATGAATGTTCAATGTTGAATATTTTGAGAATATTATTTTCCTTTTCTGTTATTAGCAGAGAAAACGTTAATTGATCAGCTAAAAAGCAATGGCTGCTACTTGGATCTCCTGTTTGGATTCTGTTGCTCCATGATGGTGCTTTTAATTATGACGGGAATAAATTTTGCATCAACAGTTAATGAAGGTGTAAAAAGAGATGTAATGGTACCCGCGCAGGATGAGAAAGGAACACGAGACATTTTTATCGCAGTTGGTTGGAGCCTGGTGGCCGCTGTTGTCTCCTTTTTGGTTCTAAGGAGCTTCAGATGCTGGTATTTTCATCGTGTTGCAGTCTGGAATTTTCCTGAGGTATTATATTTAGTTCATCAAAGTTCTAACAGATGGTATTGATGTTTAGAAATTGAAAATAATATATATAATCATGCTTCTTCTTAATTTTGCTGATCATCTTTTCTTAGGAAGAAAGAATCTCACAAGATATTGATTCTCATGCTGCGACCAGCAAGTCCGAAGATCAGTTGCATTCTCTCAAAGGTGGCAACAAGGACGATTATGTCATGAAGCAAGACAATCTAAACATAGTTTAACCATAGATGGACAGGAGCAAAAAGACATGTTGGGCACAGATTGGTTATTTTTACTACATATACTTATTTTATTTTATGTACAAAATATTAATAATATTATCAATCTTAGTAAGAGATGAAGGACCAATCTGAAATTGTGAACCTTTTAAGTATTGAGAAAGAAGTTGTTTGACTACGGCATGCCAATTAGTTAAAAAAGATGTCTGTAGTAAGAGTTGAAAATCTCGAGTTCGAACCACTCCCTCCCCTCCCCCATATTCCCCCTTGTATTAAAAATAATAATAATAATTAAAAGCCCCAATGGGAAACAGAGTTACAATGTTTAGATTTTCATATTCCAGTGTTCGAGATTCGGACCACACGTTCCCATCTCCTATATTATGTAATTCCCCTTGTTTAAAAAAAAAAAAGGGGAAATTATTATTACAAACGGGGTTTAAGGCGGATTATTACTAGAACGGATTATGGCTGTTTCTTAAAGGAAAAATGTATGAGTCTTATTTTCTATTTTTTTCCTAATAGACATTGCTCCAATTTATGCACATGCATAGTGTAAAGTTGTCTGGTAGTAAAGTAGGCTAGATGTAGCATACTCGAAAATGTTCAGATAAGTCAACACGAACCTAGATATATCTATTGGAGTAAATTCAGCAAATAAAACCAACAATCAATAAAGATTAACAATCCACCAAAAATCAATAAACAGTCATTGACTATAATGTAAATATATATACATATATATATATATATTTAACGAAATAGAGATCATAAACTATTTACTCAAACACCTCAATGTGAAGCACGAGAAATAACGGGATACAATCTGTCCAACAACGATCAATACATTATTTGCTAATTAATTAAGAAAGCCTTGATCACCCAGTTGTTGGGAATTTAACTAATTTTTCTAAACTCGTGTGATTAAAATACACAATTACTATATCAAACAATAATATATGTGCGGAAATTTAAATAACACCAGGAATTATTTAACGTCGTAAAACCCTCAAATGAGAAAGGAAAATCGACAGGGTAAACCGACAACTCCACTATCACTAAATAATAATGGGAATACAATATTTATTCTCTCAAGATTATCGCCCTAAATCAAAAGGTAATCACAAACTACCACAATCACGCAACACCGTTAAGAACAATATTCTTGACACCACAAATAACTCATCTAACAATATAGATGAAATCCAATAATTAATAAGAAGATATGAGAAATAATATCACCTAACCCATTCTAAGAATTAATTTAAAGAAATCACCACTTGAAAAAACCAACACCAAGTCGAATGTAAAAAAATCCGTTCTTAGCGTGGTTGAATTTTTTCCTCAATTTCCTCGTCTCCCGTGCGTGAATATGTATTTGCAATTTCTACTTTTCCTGCTTTTTCGTTTCCGTGTTTCGTTTTTGCAGCCACAAGACAATAAAATATATATATCCTCAATTTGCCTTGGAATTTCGTGCCCACCAAAGTTAATTGATTAACCAAATTACATAATTCTTTCTCCAATTTTGAACTTAGTTTTAAGTTAGATATTTAACATGACTGGACCCTTTTAAGCCCAACACCGGCTCCATAAATGGCCAAATGGCTAACAATCTTTATATAAACTGCAAGAATTTCATGGTAATTAAGCTTACCAAAATTATCTATTAATTGAATTGAATCTTATTGGTGTGGAAAAAGAAGCAAAGCTTTCTTTAAGAAAGACTATTTCCTTGTGTGATCGTCTTCCAAGCATATTAAGCCAATGGATATAGCAAGCTAGATGGTACATCCTACCAATAGTTGTATTACATCTCATTAAATGTCTACAAGTCATTTCATTTAATGTTATTGTTTTTATTAATAACTAAAATTCCAACTCCCTCCTTTCTCATACTCGGCAGTCACCCATTGAAGTTCTTCTATTTCACATATATTATTCTCTCTCTAGTCTCTTCTGATATTTCCAAGCATTATTTATGCCAACTGACGCTTTTCTTCTTTTTTTCATGTATACAGTAATTATTCTCTCTAGTCTATTTTGATATTTTCATGCACTCTATTTTTTACGATTATTGCAAATATAATTAACAAAGGCATGTCGTTCGAAATATTATTCCAAAATATATTTTTCAATGATTTGAAATTTTTTTGGATTGCAATTTGAAGCATAAAGTTTATATATGAATATAGTGCATGTATTTCAATATATTAATATTTACAAATATGTTCCATTACAATTATTTCGACTGGTTAATTTTAAAATAAATTTTACTATGAATTGGCATTTCATTTGTTAACTTTACAATGACTTTGCTATATATGATACATGATTTAATGACTCTAAAATGATTTTTGAAGACTTTCTCAAAAAAAAAAAAAAAAAGGGTTTCTGAAGACACCAAAACAATTTCAAGAATAACTTGTTGAAATGTGTTTAATTGGGCATTTTCGTCAATGAAAAATCTCCAATACCATTATACGAAAGTGTTAACTGAAAGTTTGGAATATTGTTTCAGTTTACAACCTAACAAAAATTATAGATAAGTATTAAGCAACCTAAACAACATTATTAGTCGTAAACTATCGGATCGATTTAAAAAAAAAAAGAAAAAGAAAAAAGAAAATGTGTAACCTGCGACCAATGCTAAAAAGAATCAAGGAGATGTTTTACAGTACAAAGGAATCATAAGTGAAAATAAGAATTCCAAGGGACAAGTGACTGACGAGTGGGCAGGGAGAGAAGAAAGAGTTTTTCTACAAAAAGAATGGTCTGCCCCTCAAGGAGAGGACCAATCCTACATGCCAACCTCAAGGAGTTGCAAGCACTTGGAAGGGAAAAGGGCAAAGGAGCCACACGAAGAAACGTGCAACGGTTCCAACCAAGCTAAACCAAGGCGACGTCATTTTGTTCTTTACTTTTTTGCAGTTATTTCATAAAGTTGTGAAACTCTAAAACACGTTTTGCTGGACACTTTCAATTTACAATATTTAGGGAACGTTGGATGAGAGAGAAAATCAGTTAGGAATTATTTCTGATTTCTGCATAAGGAATCTTCCTCTCCTCAACCCAGTATTTTCTCTCTCTCACATCCCTCAATTCTGTATCATATCTATCTTAGAAACTTTCAGCTGAAATATCTGTAAAAAATCATTTTTATTTCTCTTCTTTCACTGCTTGTGAGTGAATGCTCGGTAAAAACAAAAAGTTGCTGACAAATTGGTATTAGAGCAGTTGGTTGATGGGATTTTCATGGCGGACGGAACTCGGCTTAAGGCACACGAAGCACGACTGGGGAAAGTGGAAAAAGAGGTGAGTGAATTGGCTTCACAAGTTCGATTAATTGTGTGTAGACAGGAGAAGTCTGAGGGTGAGATTAAGGAATTAAAAGCCACCGTGAATCATAATCATGAATCGGTGATGGCGGTGCTGAATAGGCTGTGGATCAGATAGGACTCCCTGGGAAACAACGTATTGATTCACCCACCCCAGCTTTCAGTGGCCCAGGAATCTTGGGTTCTGGGAGTGCCAATTCGAGTATTAACCAGGAAAGTGGGGAAGGGAGAAATAACACAAATCTGCCTAGAGTTGAGTTGCCTTGTTTTGATGGTGAAAAAGCTCTTGAATGGCTGAGGAAGGCTAGGAAGTTCTTTAGGAGAAACAATATTGTGACTGATGAGTTAAGGCTGGAAGTTCCTGAAATGTACATGAAGGGTAAGGCGGATGTGTGGTTTAATGGCTTTATTTCCCAATTTCCTATTGCTAGTTGGAACCAATTTTCTAAAGGGTTGTGCAGGAGATTTGCTAGCACTGTAGGTGAAGAAGTAGTAGAGCTCTTTCGTAAAATCAAACAATACACCACCATTAATGAATATCAAGAGAGGTTTGAAGAATTGAGAGCCCAAAACCAAGTTTCCCTTCCAAATCTGCCTAAGTCATACTACGTTTCTGTGTTCACCACTGGACTCAAGGCAGAAATCAAGAATACTGTGAAAATGCACAAACCAACCACTCTTTTCCATGTTTATGAGTTAGCCAACTTACAAGAAGCCTCACTTTCTACCATAAATAAACCATATAAAACAAAGACCTCAACATACACCACCTAAAACCCCAAACCTTAGAACAATACAAAACCACCAGATATAAAACCCCCCACCCACACAGAGAATCCTTTACCCCAACACCCAGCCATATCTCCAAAAGACCTACAAACCAAAAGAGCTCTGGGATTGTGCTTCAAGTGTGATGAGAAGTACACTTTTGGGCATGTGTGTAAGAATAAGACTCTTCAATATATCTTGTTGGATGAGGATGATGAGGAATTATGAAAGATAAAAGTGGGGAAGAAAGTGAAGGAACTGTAGAAGAGATGGGAGGAGAGGCTGTACAGATTACATTGCACTCTTTGACTGGGAGTAAACATAAAACGCTGAGGATTCCTAGATGTATCAAAAGGAAGTTAATCTCCGTGTTGATTGATAGTGGGGCAACCCACAGCTTCCTAGATGAACAGTTGGCCAGAGAGTTGAATTTTACTATAGCAACTTCTGAATCTTCCTCTGTAAAAGTGGCCGGAGGGGGAACCTTGGAGAGCCATAAAATTTGTAGGCCACTAACATAGACAATGCAAGGGTGGGAGTTCCAATTTCTTGTGAGGTCTTTGAAGCTTAGCGGCAGTGACTTGGTTCTTGGAGTTGATTGATTGGGTCAATTTGGTCCCGTGGTCATAGATTTCAATGGTAGGCAGATGACTTTCAATTACCAGGGAGAATTGATTACATTAACTGATTATCACAAAGATGGCAGAATGGAAGCAATTAAGGGAGACTATTTGGCTAATCTACTATACCAACTGTATGGCATAATGGCTCAACTATAGTCAGCTTAGGAAGAAGAGCCAAGTATTCCCACTGTTCCTAAAAGCATTGATGCGCTGCTGAAACAATTCAGTAGAGTCTTTCAAGAGCCTCAAGGACTACCACCTACTAGGGCTCATGACTATCATATTCCTCTGAAACCTGAAGCACAACCCTTTAAAATCAGGCCCTATAGGTGTCCTTACATATAGAAAGGAGAACTTGAGAAGATGGTGGAGGAAATGCTGGACCAGGGCATCATCCAAGCTAGCAACAACCCTTTTGCATCTCCAGTACTTCTAGTGAAAAAGAAAGATGGGAGTTGGAGGTTCTGTGTTGACTATAGATAGCTGAATGAACTTACCATCAAAGATAAGCATCCTATGCCATTTATTGATGACTTAATCGATGAACTACATGGGTCAAAATACTTCACTAAGTTGGATTTGAGCACTGGATACCACCAAATCAGAGTGGCACCAGAAGATGTTCACAAAACAGCCTTCAAAACTGGCCTCTATGAATTTAAAGTAACGCCATTCGGCCTTACGAATGCCCCTGCCACATTATAGTGCTTAATGAATGATGTATTTAAAGAACAATTGAGAATGTATGTGTTGGTATTTTTTGATGATATCCTTGTTTATAGCCCTAATCTTGAATCTCATTATATGCATTTGAAAACTATTTTGGAGTTGTTGCAAAAGCATAAACTGTAGGCCAAGCTCTCTAAATGCTCTTTTGCTCAAACCCAAGTAAAATATTTAGGCCACATTATTGGCCAAAGGGGAGTGGCTGCTGGTCCTAAAAAGATTGAGGCCATGGTTGATTGGCCAAAGCCAACTTCTATTAAACAACTGAGGGGATTTTTGGGGCTGACTGGGTATTATAGAAAGTTTGTCAGGGGTTATGGGGTAGTTGCTAAGCCTTTGACTGACGTGTTGAAGAAAGATAGCTTTCAATGGACCAATGCAGCTGAGAAAGCATTTGAAATTTTAAAGAATGCTATGTGCCATACCCCGGTGCTAGCCGTACCTAATTTCTTTAAGCCATTCATTATTGAGACTGATGCCTGCCATTGGTGATCGGGGGCTGTTCTGATGCAAGGTAAGAGGCCTTTGGCATATTTTTAGTAAGGCCATTGGACAGAGGAACATGGGACTATCTATACACAAAAAGGAGCTGCTAGCTTTGGTCACTGCAGTTAATAAATGGAGACATTACTTAGAGGGCTATCACTTTATTGTTAAAACAGACCACCAAGCTCTGAAATTTTTGCTAGAGCAAAGGTTAACCAGCCCTTTAAAACGGAAATGGTTAACTAGATTGTTGGGATTAGACTATGAGATTTTGTAAAAAAAGGGAAAGGAGAGCTTGGTGGCTGATGCTTTGTCTAGAAGAGGAAGCAATGAGGTAGAATGTATGACTGTTACTACTGTGGTGCCAGTTTGGATTCAGGAATTAAAATCTAGCTACCAGGGGAACAAAGTGGCACAAGAGTTGATTTCCTCATTGCTAGATCCTACAAACCACCCAGAATATCAACTACAAGGAGGGGTGCTGAAATTCAAAGGGAAGCTTTATGTTGGGTTTGGAAATGGAATCACGTCTAAGCTCATCCAGGTTATACACTCTTCGTTGGATGGGGGGCATTCTGGAATACCAGCCAGTTTATACAGACCTAAACAGTACTTCTATTGGCCCCACATGAAGCACCAAATCAGGGAGGAGGTGCTAAAATGTGACATTTGTCAAAGGTCTAAACATGATCATGTTCCTTATCCAAGCCTCTTGCAATCACTTCCCAATCCGTTGCATTCTTGGAGCCACGCTACCATGGACTTTATTGAGGGACTACCCATTTCCTATCATGGGGGTTGTGGACAGATTCACCAAGTACAGTCATTTCTTGGCCCCCTCTCACCCTTTTTCTACAGCCACTGTAGCCAAGCTATTCTCGGATAATATTTTCAGATTGCATGACATGCCTCAAAGTATTGTCAGTGACAGAGATAAGATCTTTACTAGCAGGTTCTGGGAAACCTTATTCACATTGTTGGGAACAGAATTACACTTGAGTTCAGCCTACCACCCTTATTTTCTTTGACAGACATAACCTCTCCCATTTCGTAGATGCCATTATTCTTTTTTCTCCCTTTATTCCCCACCAAAATCTGAGCATAAGGCTACGCAAATCATTACAAATCACATTAGGAAGCTTAAAAATATGCATAATAAATGTTAGAATCACCTGTATTATAGATTTCAATAGACTTCCTTCCCTGCCATTGAAAGCAACTTATACCTCCAACCTTTCATCTTCTTCCACATACGTTTGCAAATAAAGGCAAATGTACGCCTCTTATTTTGTCCCACAATCGAAGGGAGACCTAGATATGTGTCATGCACTCGATAGTCATCCATACCCAATGTTGCTCCTACTGCCAACTTCGCCTCCTGTAAAGTATCCGAGCTAAATATGAGCATCGTCATGTCTCAATTAATAAGCTATCTACTGCCATCTTGCGGATGGGCTCTTGCAAAAATAATGCAATCATCTGCAAAAAACAAGTGGCTGACATGTGGCCCTTGCCTACTGCATTGGACTCCTTGATTTAGCCAAGGCGCTCCGCCTCTCTAATAGCATCTAAAAGTCCTTAAGTACAAAGAATAAAGAGATAGAGATATAAAGAACATCCCTGTCTCAACTACATACTCTCCATTAATACAAAAGGTGAACGATACAGTAGAAATACAATCATAAACTACGTTCACCCATCTTTCAGGAAAAAACATTCTACGTATAACATTACAGAGATAATTCCACTCGACCCTATCATATGCTTTACTCATATCTATTTCTACAACCATTGAGCCTACCCTGGTATTGTCAATAATGAGTCTACCTGGCACAAAGGCACTTTGGTTGGCCACAACGAAAAGATTCAACACATTCTTCAACCAGTTTGCCAACATCTTGGGTAGAAGCTTATATAAAGTATTACATTTACTGATGGGTCTATATTCTGATATCCGTTCAGGATTTGTTCTTTTTGGAATCAATACAATAGCTGTCTGGTCCACCAGGCTAATTGACTGTCCATCATTCAACACTGCTAAACAAGCTACAATTACTTCCTTTCACATAACATGCCAATGTCTCTTGTAAAAAAATGCGTGAAAACCATCAATAGCGGGTGCTTTGTGAGATCCCAACATGTCTAGCTCCTTATTCACTTCTTTCTCCACAAAATCCTTCTCCAAAATCTGCATCGTCTCCAAAGTTAATAGTGAAGTAATCTCTTGCAAACTTAAATTCAGCTCCTTCTACATTGGTTCACCACTTCTAAATAAGCCTGCAAAGTATTGCTTAACATGTCCAACTAATTCACTTCTACCAGATACTCACTGATAATCAACATCCCTAATTTGATGAATATAGTTTGATTGATATCTCATATTTGCCTTCTCATAAAAGAATCTCTGGTTTCTATCCCATTCCTTTATCCATTCCACTATAGATCGTTTGTCTCCAAAAAATATTCACCCTTGTTCTGCAGCCGTTCTACCTCCTTCTCCAAATGTCTAATCCCATCCATCTTAATCCCAAGCTATAGAGAATCATACAATTGTTGAATCCACTGCCTCAAATCCTCAAGTTCCCCAGGCCACTTTCTAAACTATATCTACTTCATGATTTCAAGCTTTTCCTACAACCTGCCACTTTCTTCAGAACTGATTCAAGTGGCTCCTCCTTATTACTTGGTATGCCTGTCCCCATCCACCTATCTGTAACTGAATCTTCATACCCCTCTTCACGTACCCAAAAAGGCTCAAAATGGAAAAAAACTTCTTCGATATCTCCCTATTTGATCTGGCCAACCCTCAAGATGTAAAATAATTGGTTGATGATCTGACCGAGCAAAAGGAAGATGGTCAACTCTAGCATTCGGATGTAATTAGGACCACTCTGTGTTTCCTAAATAGTGGTCAAGCTGAACCTGAATATTTTCATCTCCTTCTCTTTTAAAGATTTAGGAATGTAGATTTTAAAGAAAACAAGAAGAAAAAAATTATCCTAGTTCAATATTCTAAATTTCAAAAAGTTGAATGCTTCCAATTTAATGCCATGACTTGTTTATAAGCATACAAGAAGACTTTGGGGATGCTCAACTGACTTTGCGTTGTTCCTATTTATAAATGAATTTGTTGTGACCTTTTCATTTTTAATATTAGATCCGCACATTGAAGAATAAACTAATCCTGAATTTATTAGAGAAATTCCTTTGCATAATGACTGGGACATTTAGTAAGTTTGAGAGGCAAGTTCATGAGTGCAATGATAATTTAATATATTATTTCATGAATTTCCAATTTTATTGATATTTGTATTTACAGAACTTCCATTCAAGATTTGTGCAACACAAACGAGAAAGTATATTGGACATTGGTAAATCATGCATGGAATTTCATGAACCTGGATTATCATGAGAACGTATGACCTCTTGGAAAATGGCTATATGACATTCTACATATGGATGGTATGGGAAAAATGGTCGATTGGAAATTGGGTTACGCTGTGAAGTCGGGTTTAATTAGCTTTCTTTATTATGTGAATGCTTTGGTCAACGCTCATGGAAAACAGGGAGATTCCAGTGGAGTGGTAAACATCTTTAACTATATTAACCATCCATCCATTAACAATTGGCATACTGTTACTTGGAATAATGTGCTTAGACAACTTTTCATAAATGGGAAAATATGTATGGATTTTGAGGTGTTTGATATGATGGAAAGGAAAGCTATTGGAATGGACCAGTATACCTTGACTGTTGTCTTTAGCGGATATGCATTAAAGCAGCATGGAAAAGTTGATGTGAATCAAGTATTTGCTTGGTTTAGGAAAATAACAGTGGAACACTACATTACACCTACCATTCAACATCATGGTGTGCTAGTCCATATGTTGTACAATAATGACTTGCATACAGAAGCACATCAATATGCAAAAAGCCTACCGGTGACAAACCATGTTACATGGAGGACTATACTGAAGGATTGTTAGGATGGTGAAATTAGTAAACTAGCCTTGGATTCCCTCAAGAACTTGGGTAATTTGTTGAGTGGTGATTACAATAAAATGAGAAACCATTTGAACAAGTGGGGTAATCTCGACGGGGCGTGCAAATGGACAAGGAGATGCATAGAAGTAATATGCTGGGCAAGGCCAGTATTTATAAGTTTCAGATTTCTTAAAATTAAAAATACGATTTTTTTTTAGCTGTAATTGATTCAGTAATCTAAGGAGTTGTTAGCACATATTACAATCACATATTATATTCTTTTTTTAAAATATATCACATACAATATCCTTAATCTTAAAAAATAATAAATGTGTAAAATAATTCAAAAAGTTATAAAAAGGTTTACAAGAAGTCTTACTAAATCCAAAATTGTTATTTAATATTTTATAAAATTCATAAAAGTCATCCACTTGGCTTATAAAAGTCTTCAAAAAATCTAAATAAAAACACTCTATTGCAATATCTAACAAATTCATTACCGACTTTTAAAATTACCTCACACTCATTTTCATTTGTATATTTTCTCATATAGAATTCATATATTAAAAATTGCCCAGTTGTTTTTCATCTTATTTTCTAATTTAATAATGAAAAATAAAATAAAGTTTGAACATACACTATGACATTAGGGGCCAATTTTTACATCTCTGACTCAGGACCCTGAATTTTTAGGTCTGACAATGCATATGATGATAGATTCTTTTGAGTTCATTGAATGGGGAATGCAGCACAAATTTAGAAATTAATCAAATCACCTCCGATGATATACATATATATACACACACACACACTCCCAGGGTAGTGATTGTAGAAGTACTATCTTGTGTAGTCACTCTAACATATGCCTTTCAAGGGTCGCTTGTCACTTACCGCCAGCGTAGAGTGATCTAATCATCTTATGAAATCACTTCCAAATACATCGCTTCCAAAGGCATCACTTCCGAAGACATCATTACTTATGACAAGTCACTAACATTTTACATAAAACCTCCCTTATAAATAAAGGTCTCCTATAAACACTTGGGGCAGTCATTTTTCTATTTTCAACCACTTCTCCTAAAGCCATTCTCTAGAACACCGATCATTCCCTAATCTATATACAATCATATACACAACTTGAGTGATCTAAAGAGATTGGATCATTTGACATTTTCAATCGATTTCTTCCCAAAGAGAGTTGTTTTCTTGCTGATATGTTGCATCATTTCATAAGCTGCAGAGTTCTTTCCTCGCCCATCCATAATACCCATGGGTATTTTAGCCGTACTCACCAGGCACGCCCAAAAATTTTGGAAAAAATGTGACAAAGCCAAAGCCGTCGAAATATGGTTGAATGACATCCCGTTTAGTAGTGGTGTAAAGGCACCCATGATGATAATGAGTTATATGTTTAAATCTAATTTCATCAAGAATCCTAACTATCTAAACTCTTTTATTAGCGCCGTTGGAAGGTA
>CAVNYN010269704.1:0-56803 GCA_963692815.1 Nyctanthes arbor-tristis
TAGAAGATATGTTGCATGCATGCGTATTAGAATTTCAAGGGAACTGGGATAAATATCAACCTCTAGCTGAGTTTGCATATAACAATAGTTATCATGGGTCAATCAAGATGCCTCCATTCAAAGCACTATATGGTAGGAAGTGTAGATCCCTTCTCCATTGCGACGTAGTTGGTGAGAAACATATAGTTGGACCAGAGATGATGGAAGAAGTAAAACAAGCTGTAGAAATTATTGGAAAGTGACTAATAGCAGCCCAAGAATGTCAAAAAAGTTATGCTGATCGTCACAGGCGACCATTAGAGTTTGAAGTCGGCAATTAAGTGTTCATAAAAGTCTCACCAATCAAAAGAATGATGAGGTTTGGAAAGAGAGAGAAACTAACACCTCGATATATCAGGCCTTACGAGATTTCTAAAAGGATTGGGGATGTTTCTTATGAGTTAAAACTGCCCTCGAACTTGGAAAGAATGCACAATGTCTTCCAAGCTCAACTTTGAGGTTCCATTAGATCCTTGCTTGTGATAACTGAGGTTCTGTCAGATCTCCAACCCAACCTCACTACAGAGGAAAGACCGATAAAGATCCTTGCAAGGAGTATCAAACAGTCAAGAAAGAGAGAAATCCCTATTGTAAAGGTGCTATGGAGAAGCAAAGCAGTAGAAGAAGCGACATGAGAAAGGGAGGATGAAATGAAGATAAAGCACCCCAAATTGTTCTAAATTTTGAGGGTGAAATTTTTATAAGGAGGGGTGATTGTAACATACCACCATAAAATCTGAAGGTAGAAAATGATGACAATAATAATATATATTTTCCCAACGTACTTAACCCCTGAAGCTTCTTAGGGGTTAAGGGTCACATAGGTCTAGGCCTAGGGTCGCTAGAGGGTAAATTGAAGGGCCATTTACTCTCCTATAAATAGAGCCCTCCAGTAAAAGATTTGCACAAACCCTTAAGAGTATTCTTACCAAATGTTAATGAGTGAAAGCCATTAAGAATAATTGTCATTGGCGTGAATCATTGTCATTATTATCAGTCAGTCCAAGTACAAGTAACTGGAGTTTAATAGTCTTCAACCATAAAAAGCACTACAATCCAACCCAATTTGGCGGGGTCCAATACCATGATTCCAACCAATATGAATCCTTTCAATCCGGTTCAATCCGGATTAATCTGAACCAAATTGAACCTTTCCTCTTTAAATTGAATTATTGATTAAACTTGATTGTTCTGGTATAATGCAAATTAATAACGTTTAAATTGGATTATTCTTTATTAATGCAGTTTAATTTTGTTTGCACTTTATTATTCCTGCATAATGCAATTTAACTTCGATTATTCCTTTTTAAACTTGATTATTCGTTTATAATACAATTTAACTCCGTTGAAGTTGGATTTCTCCTTTTTAATACAACTTGAGTTTGATTATTTCTTTATATTTCACTACAATGTAATTTAAGATTGTTCGGATTTGAATTCTTTTAAACGTCTACATTACATTTATTTAATATGTCCAAAGATCTTTATGCAATCTCATTAAGTCATTTATGACACTTGTACCTAGCTACCCTATAAAAAGCCAAATTGGTGTGGATTGTAAGTAAATTAGTGGTTCTAGCAAAGAGTTAATTGTGTGTCTCTTCTTCCTTCTTTAGATTTTCTCAGCAATTAAGGGGAGTGGGATAGGACTGCATTTCATTTGTTTCTGCAACTTCCAGATGAGCCCTTTCTTGTTGCATTAACATTTTTATTTCAAGCTTTGATGTACATTTCATGGATCACATTTCTTGAAGTTTAAGCTTAACGTCACTTTCTTATGGATACTTTCTTTTTAGTATCATCATGAACAAAAAGGAATATGTCAAAAGGTTTCTTTATGTTTTATGCATATATATATGGGTTAAGATAGATTCTCAAGGTCGCCATCAAGAAAGCTCATGTCATGAATTGGGAGCATAAGGTCTCCTTACGAAAGTATTTTGACTATTAAGTTGTCCATATGAGATAATTATTGGTCAAGAAACCTGGGATTTAAAGGGGCTTCAAGAATTTTTGGGCCGTCAGGTGTCCACACGTTATACGGGACTATTAAGTTTCCTCATGTGATTAAGGATTTATGCTATTAAGGGTGATATAGGGAATTCTAGTGCCTGATATTATGCATAAAATCTATATTAATGATTTACGTGTTATCAAATGAGCATAAGTTACTTCAAAAGTTATGAAAGTATTGTCTGTTTGCAATGGATTTTTATGTAGAACAGTTTCCACACATGCACACCCCACTCATTGAATATGTGCATATTCATCCCTCTTCTTTTAACATTTTAGGTAATGGAGCGAAAGTACACGCTGGACGCTTCGTCCTGAGCACTATGAATTACATTGGGTGTCGATTAATAGTGTATGGTCATATTATGATATTTCCCCTCTGGGTGAATATAGATGGGAGATGACAACTTACCAGACAGAAATCTATGACTCTCGTACTCATATACTCAAGGCAATACATTTAATCATGAGTTTAACGTGTCTTCCTTAGCATAGAATAACGAATATTTAACATGTTATAAGGATTATTAAATGAGGGTCCGATTTTTGTATAGGACTCGTGATGAACTATCGGCTACTAAGTTATGTTATGTCCTTATGTTACGTATCTATGAATGTACTGTGTTCTGACCTTATCTTAATGTACCAGTATCTAATATTTAGACAAACCTTTGGTTCATGAGTCTACTTCTTAATGAATAAGTTCATTCAAATTTATAATTAATACCCAAATAAATAACTCTGACAGATTTGGTAATACTTCACGTGCATGGAAATCGCTCTTGTCGAAGAAAATAACTGTTGAAGATCTTATTTCCCATAATTTAAGGATACATTCTACACAACAATGATTACCTATTAAATGAAATAAACAAATATGTTATTAAATGTTTGAAGGATGTGTAACCATGTGCATGTCTTTCAATCTATATATGAAATAAACAAATATGTTATTACTTTTGACGTGTGCATAAACGAATAATAATAAATAGATAAATTGAAGGTTATGAAAAAGAAATAAACACTTTGACGTGTAAATAAATAAATAAATTAGAGCTCTTAGACGATTTAAAAAAAAGTAATAAAGGATGTTGACAAAAGTTGCATGTTACAGCCTCTACAGTTAGTCATTTGTAAATGTGGTTTATCGCTGGCCCTTCAAATTTGTGTATTCTATCAAGGCGATGATCAGTTGGAGTAAAATGCCAATAACTTCACGTAGGAAAGTCCAAATCGAGATCTGTGAAATTCCATATAATCTTAACTTCAAGGGCTTTCCAGTGGTATCTTATTTCCCTAGTAAATGTTTTTGAATAATTCCAGAAAATTCAAAGAATAAGACTATCCAGATTCTATGCTTTGTGAAAATTAATATACCAACTAAAGAACTTTGATTTCTCTTGGTTCAAGTGACACTCTTGTACCAGTGGTTCCTATAAAAGCTGTAAAATTAACATTAAGCACATGGCACTATTCCATTTTTAAATGTTAGGAGCTACTTTTTACTCTTTAAGTGGAGAATCGTCTTGCATAAAGCAATGTCTGTCTGTGTATGTGATCTCGAGCAACTTTTGACTGTAATCTCATGGATCTATCTCTTAGTTAAATGGAAAAGAAACTTTTTTGTTGCACTCAAGGAATGGTGAGATGCTTCTTTCCAATCAGTTGTAGATATTTATCTACGACTCATTCATAGGAATTTTCAACTTATAGAACTACCCATTAGAGTAAATAAGTACACCAATGATAGAAGTAAGATGATTATAAATGAAGCTGTTATTAGTGAAATTGAATAAGTTGACTTGACTAAATGCTAAACCCTGATAACAAATTGGCACAAAGTCAATACATTAATCCTTTTGTAGATTATCCAAAGTATATACAATGGGCAAAGGAATGAAGTGGCCATTCCTCCTCAATAACAGTAACATTTCTTGACAAGGAATTTGTAACCGATATAAGAGTGAAAATCACAAGTTTCAAATGTGCTCTTCCGATCTCCATGCTCCGTAAGGGCACCCGCCTCACAAGCCTCTATGTTAGATTTGCTGATCTCTTTAGAAATCTAATCATTCTCTAGTATTATGGCCATATATGTGCCCATTGTCTTCTTTAAACTTCCCTCAGGTAACATAATAACGAAACATCAGGTAGTAGATGGGGTGGTTTTTGACTACTTTAACTATTTGCTTGAAGTTGAATATATAGAGCCCACAAATGAACTGGAAAAACTTAATGTAGAGAGCAAGAAGCAATTGTGCAAGAACCATAAAGTCATTGTCAATTCTCTTGAAACTGTAGATCCATCTACTAAATTAAATGCTAAGAAAGCCGAAAATACAACAGAAAGTGAGACAATAGTAAATATCAACATCTGTATCTGTTATATCATATATGTTTGCCACATCTATTTGAATCAGCTTTTTTAAGATGGCTCAGCTCAAGTGATAACATATGCATTATCTAGAATTTTGAGCTTCAATAAGACATGAAATAATGGAAATAGCAGGAAGCAAAAGTTATTACATATTGTATTCAACTATATTGAAAGCCAAAAACAATATAAACTACGCGTTTTCTTTCTTATCATCTTGAAATTAAAATTACACTCTTTCCATCCATTCAACTATTACACCCATGAGTTCCAGCAATATGTATGTTAGATGGAACATTTAATCATAATTGAACACAGAGCTTGTACACAATTACAATTAAGGCGCTGGCAAAATTTTATCATCATCTTAGTTTTTTGCAAAACAAGGAAATCATAATGGGAGTAGTTTGCATTAGCCCAACAAACAAACACAAACACACAAATGGAGACATGGGTAGGTTTAGGGGCTAGGGGAGAGAGATGAACCATCGATAGATAAACAGATTATTTGGGGAAAGAATATTGGTTATACCTTCAAGGCTTGCTGATGCTATCGCCGTCGTCGTCGTGTCTATAGCAAGAATATATTTTGAAGACCTCTGCCTCTTGGAATCACTACAATCGGCGTTTAGATGGCAAGAACGTACGTGGAGAGAGAAGGCAAAATTGGGCTCTAAATTGGAGTGTTTGGTTGATGGAATAGGGCTTTCAAGTGATTTATTATTATTAGTTTTAATCCATTGGATTCTTTTAATCTAAAGATGCTGCTTATTTGTCAAAATTATATGTCAAACATACTGGTAATCCGAACCACTCTGTGTGTATATATATATATATATATATTTCAACTACTCATAACCTTTCCAACTTGAGTTCTATAAGTCCGATTAAACTTTTACCCGAGTCATAACTCATGATTAATTATGATCAACACAACAAGACCAATATTGATGTAAAATTCCAACTTTTTTAGAACTCAAAACTCATCCAATTAAAATACTTATCATATTTGCATCTTAGCCCCCACAAAATTCAAAGATATTTAATTTGGTTGTTGAAATATTTCGAAAAGCTCTTGGGTGTTACAGCCTACCCCTCTTAAAATAATTTCGTCCTCGAAATTCACCTAGAACCATGTAAATACTCTTGGCTCGTTTCTTTTCTTCAAGATGATTAATCCTTCACTAAATGTCCATACTTGCCGCAATTGTAGCATACGCTTTTACCATTTAGGTATTCACCCTTGTGATGCTTCTTGCAATTTGGGCAAAGAAGTTTGGTTTTACTTGTATTCATTTTAGTTTTCCCTTTTTTATTCTGATTGTCTCCATCTCTTTTATTGTTGTCTTGCCACTTCCTTTTATTGGTAGATTCATCCCTTTGCAGGGTCCTCTTATTAAGTCCTAACCTTCTAGTAACTACTTGAGCATCGTGTAGGACCTCTGCATATATATTAAATGACTATGCTGCCAAGATACACCTTATCTCAGGTCGCAATCCCAGCCTAAACCTCTTAGCCTTCTTCACTTCTGTGTCCACCAAGTACGGTGCCTACCTAGAAGCTCTTCAAACTTCCGCTCATACTCCTCAAGTGATAAATTTCCATGAGTGAGCTGAAGAAATTCGGCCTTCTTCTTGTCCTTCAATGTTTCAGGAAAATATTTTTCCAAAAAGGCTTCCTTAAACTATCCCCATGTAAGGTTGCATCATTGTTCCTCAGTCTTGGTTATGCGAATACAACTCCTACTAGTAGCTAGCCAAGTCAATCAACATAAGCTGCCGGAAGTTCTCAATCACCAAGCTAGTATTGTTGGTAGCGGCTTGTGCATTTTGTTGTGGCACTTGAGCCTGCTGCCTATTTAGGTCTTGCATAGCTTAGAGCCAGTCTCTAAACAAAGCTTGTTGGTTCTCTGCGAACCTTGCCATTTCCTTAAGTTATAAGAAGGATAATATTGTCTTAGTTTCTTGTTAACCCAAATGCTAATAAAGAATGGTACCGACATATTCATAATCCAATCATAAACAATTACAAAGTATATTTTAAAGAAAGAAGTCCAACTTGGTTTCCACTATAATCAACATTCCTTCTTTCTTCTCATGATCAACTCTTGATGTCCATCTTCCACAACTCATCCTCAAGCTACTCAATATTGGCCCGTATGATTCTCAAGAGTAGAACAAATATCCACAGTAAAATGCCCACGATATGACTCTTTGAACGACCCTCAATGTCCATCCTAATCCTAAACCTTGTTCTTGCTACATATGTAATATATATCATGCCCATCTGATATCATATTATGCAATCTTTATTAAACTTGAAGCTATCTCATTTACTTTACCCCTATTTTCCATGAAAGGTATGTAGTAAATACCACATGTATACTTCATAAAAGAAAGTTTGCTTTAAAAAAAAAAACTTGAATAAGAAACTATGATAACATGAATGCAATGAATCATAATAATTAACATGAGTAATAACATGAGAAAACCATTCTTTAGTTCATGCCATACAATGGGTGGACGGAGCTGGATAGACATTGCCATGTAATGTCAAGAAAAACTTTGCAAAACTTGTTCCAAAAGTAAATTAATTATGCAAGTGTATATATTTATTACGACAGTTTTTCCCTTTTGAAAACAAATAGTTACTGTTCACGTGAACAGCGCCACACAATTACTGTTCACATAAGAAGCATCTGCTGTTACTGTTCGTTGTGAATAGTAACGCATGGTTTCTATTCAATGTGAACAATACAAATTTTTTTCCCAGAAAAAGTAAACTTGGGGCTCTGATACCGAACCGTGACGCCCTGTTTTCAAATTAAAATTGAGTGTCACAAAAGATACTATTGGAGCCAAATTCGGCCTTCGACTCAACAAACAAGACTTGCTTACGCGGGAAACTTGTATTTGAATTGGTATAAGTGTTAAATACAAAAGCTTGGAGAATGTTTGTAATAAATGAGAGAGAGTAAATGTGCCAGAGACAACAAGAATGAATGTAGGGTGTCAAACCTTTTCTTCATTCTATTTGTAGCTACTTATAGCATATACATGGGGATAATAATTACATGCATTTGATGCCAGACCCACAGAGGTGACATGCGGGTCACATCAACTGAGGCTTGACCTTCATCTCTTGATTGATGGCTTTCTGGGCTCTGTATGGGGCATGTGACCATATTTAATGCTGACGTCCCATCAATAATAACTGATAAGGCTTCACACGTGGGTTTGCTAGCTACTGTCTGGCTGAAACTTTTGAGGGCCACAGCCTTACGACCTAGAGGAAAGCAGCGCGACACGATTACTGTTCACATAAGCAGCATATACTTTTACTGTTCGTTGTAAACAGTAACATGTAGTTACTTTTCGCTGTGAATAGTACACCTTTTTTCCTAGAAAATGTAAACTTGGGGCTCTGATACCAAACTATGATGTCCATTTTTTAAATTAAAACTAAATGTCAGAAAAGATACTGTTGGCGCCAAATTCAACATTCGACTCAACAAACAAGATTTGTTTACATGGAAAACTTGTATTTGAATCGGTATAAGTGTTAAATGCAAAAGCTTGGAGAATGTTTCTAATAAATGAAAGAGAGTAAATGTGCCAGAGATAAAAAGAATGAATGTAGGGTGTCGAACCCTTTCTATTCATTCTATTTGCGGCTATTTATAGCATATAATTACATGGAGATAATAATTACATGCATTTAATGCCAGACCCGCAGAGGTGACATGCAGATCACATCAACTGAGACTTGACCTTTATCTCTTGACTGATGGGTGTCTGGGTTCTGCACGGGGCATGTAGTCACATTTAATGTTGGTGTCCCACCAGCAATAAGTATTAAGGCTTCGCAAGTGGGTTTGTTAGCTACTATCTGGCTTGAATTTCTATGGGCGACGACCTTGTGACCTAGAGAAAATAGCGACCTGGAGATCTAAATGCCGAAACATGTAACGTACAATCAATGTCAAGCTCTTCAATTCCTCAAGTCATCAGGCTGTTTAGGTCGTCAGACTTAACAAAGCGAGGAGGACTTACTTTTAAGATCCTTTGACTGTTGACCCTTATTGACTTGATGATCTGATGACCACAAAATACTCCCTCAAGGTCATTGTTCCTGGGTTGTAGGGTTAGCAGCCTTCAAGATCTGCTTGCTTTTGCTCCCAAATTTTTGGCAGTTAAACTAAACTCTGTGAATTTTGAAATCTTCCAGCCTGGCCCCATCTTGCAATGTGTCCATCCTTTAGTGGAATGGCGTGCTCTAAGGGAGTTCGAAGGCAATAAAAATTAATTTGATTTTTACCCCTTCATTTTCCAAAGCAAAACGCGACTGCCATGCTTTATCTTCCCCACAACCTTATTTATAGTCTTCTCCCTACTCCCATATCCCCTTTTATCTCTTGGCTTCCCTACAAAAATTTGCCATTCGAGATTGCATTACCTATCCCAAGAGATCCTATGTCTCTTAACACCCTTTCAAGACTTTGAAGGATTCTTTCCTTGAGGTAACATTTTCTATTATTTTGGAGATTCTTAGGTATTTCTCTTTGACCTTCTCCTCGTTTACCTGACGTTTGTGGTATCGAGATGGGGAGTGGAGATCGGAAGAGGAGGTTCAAGTGTTGACTGGTTTAGTAGGGTGCAAAGTGAGGAACCTGAGGTTCAGGTTGACTGGACGGACGTGAGGAAGAGGGAAAGAAAGTGGAGGCAAGCTCTAGCGAGTGGCCTTTAGTGGCGGTAGTACGTGAGAAGGATTTGCCGTGGGCGTATAGGGACATCCCTTCAAAGGTGAGGGAAAAAGATTTACACATGGTTTGTCAACGGTGTCACATGTCAGATGAAATGGCATTGTGGGTCCCTTATGGGGGCGAAAAGGGCCCACTACCCTCCAGGGGGTGTATGGCCGTGAACACAAAAATATTCGAGGCTTGGTTTAGGATTTCTCTTCCTAGGCCTGTGACAAAGTTATTGCAATTTTTGGGGGTTGCCCTTAGCAGATCCCACCAACCTGTTGTTACAATTTTGAAGGGGTATCCCAGCCCTGAGGATTTCAACTCTTACTACTTGATGAAGTCCTCTCCGTCTGGGGAAAATGGCAGTTCTACGTGGCAACTTGCCCCAAATCAGGAGCTCAATGCCTATGGGGAAATTTGGTAAAAGGGGTTTCTAAGTTAGTCCCTAATTGGAAGGAAAGTTGGCTCTAGGTAGGAAGTAATTGGAAGACCCAGCCAAGCCCAGGCCATGAGGACATTAATGTGGCAAAGAGCTATTCGACTGCCAATAAGTGGCTCCTTAATGAGCTTTCTTTTCGAGCTGACTAGCTAATACTTAAATTATTTCCTTTTCTATTTTAGGAGTTGACCGGCCGCAACTGATATGCTCAACCTTCAAAGAACAAATGCAAGAGGTCGCTAGGTTGGAAGCTCAAGCCTCTTACATTGGGGACCTTAGTGATGAAGACTTCCTAATTGAGACCGTGCTATCAGCGCCGAGGTCAGAACACAGTGCTAGCAGCCCCAATAACCAGAAATTGCAATTACATTATGGGCTTGCTTATATTCTTGCTTTCTGACTGACACTTTGATGTTTTTTTAAGGAGGAAAAGCTCATTTAAGAGCAGAAAAAGCGGCTCTGGAAGAAGGCTATTGGGAATAAGGTAGTGCAAGCTTCTGACCTCGTGGTCGCCGATCCACTTGCAAAACACCAACGGGCTGTGACCCTATTCCTCCTGGCTCCCCGTCTAACTCTTTACCCCTAGTTCCCGTGTTAGGTGGGGAGGGGCTGCCTACTTAGGGAAAGGAAACCTTGGACCATTGGCTGATGAATTATTCCTTCTTGTTCAACCAAACCACAGGGCTGCGGTGCAAAAGTATTAGTACCAGAGGCCTACGGCTCTACCCAACTTTAATTTTGCAAAGAAGCTATTTGAGGCCATCTTGGAAGGCCTGTTTGGGAACCTTATAGATGCCATGAGTGACATGGCTAGGGGCAGATCAAAGAAATGGGAGAAATATGCAACATCCATGTCGTTCATAGAGCTCATCCAATCAAGCGTGGCCATGTGTGGGCATTCAGCTTTCTTGCATCAGCTTGTGTACGTAGGATTATAAATGACACAAAGAAGGTTACTGAGGAACCGAGCCGAGCAACCAAGGTTAAAGAGGAAGCGGAGCTGGCCTTGAAAGAAAAAGAGCAGGATTTGGCCATTTCTAAGGGTGAGGCTGCTCAGTTGAGGAACGAGCCTGAGGTCTCTAGGAAAAGGACTGAGGAGCTGGAGAACGTGCTGGTGACCGAAAGGTCGAGTCATGAGTAGGTGCTAAGAGAAGCAAAGAGTAGGGCCTCGTCTGAAGAGCTGATTGGATATAAAGAGGCCATGGCCAAATAAAAAACTCAGAGGAGTATAAACCAGCCACTGCTGGGCTATGCTATGAGACAGCAAAGGAGATTGTTGGCGAGGTCTAGAAGGCCCATCCTAAGTACGATTTGGCCTTCTTCAAAGAGAAGATGGCCAAACTTAAGCAAGACTGTGGCAATGTGAGCTCGGGTGATAAGGAGGACATTGAAGCCAAAGCTCTTGCCAGTGAGGAGGTTGAGGTCTCTGCTCCAGACGATCAGACCTAAAGCCCCAATTCCCCCTTCTTGTATTTTTTTCCTTTCTTTTATTTTCCTATAAGTGAAGTGAAAATTTTCAAACTGTTTGCTCATTTAAATAACTTCGCTGCTAGTTGCAATTATTTTAGTGAGAAAGTCATTTTTGCCCATGCTTACTCACACAAAACCTTAAATGAGTCTCACACCAAAACATTTGGACGCTTAACCAGAACCTCTTTCAAGTTTAGGTCGCATATATATTGGCAGATTTGAGTAAGGATTTGCACAAGTGTGAGGCAGTTAACTAGAAGCTCGTTCCAGTCTTGATCATGCGACCAGTTATCATAGGAGTTAGGTCACTAGCCAAGGGCTTGCCCTAGCTTCGATCGCGTGACCGTTCTCATGGACACAAGCTCGCTAACTAAAAGCTAATTTCCGTTGTTTTTGATCCAATAAGACAAATCTATTTAGACAAGTGTTAGATTACTAGTTGGAAGCTCGTTCTAGGCTTCGGCGCGTAACGTTTACTCAGTCATTGTAGATTTACCTTATGCAAGCTATAGCGAAGCAAAAATATATATACATATAAAATGAACTAAATAAATATTCATCACTAGAAATATTGTTTAACAGTTAGGCCACAAAATCATGGTGTGGAAATTGTGAGCTTCAAATGAGCACTTTAATTTAACATTCTTGACTTGACAGTCATGATACAAGGTTGCTGCGTTTATATGCAAATTTTGGTTTGATGCCCAGCTATTGATAATATTTCTTCAAGTACTCCGCGTTCCATGGGTACAACAACTCGACCCCTGGCGTATCCTCAAGCTCGTTGGCCACATTTGATAAGATTCACCTGACTCTATTAGGGCCTTCCCAAGTTGGTCCAAGGTCTCTGAGGCCTGATCTTTAGTAGAGAGGAAGGCCTGGTGGAGAACTAGGTCTCCTACTTCAAACTTGACTTCAGCCAGTTCTCTCTTTTGAGCAATAAGGTCGAGCTTATTGGCAAGGAGCTCATCATTTCTCATCTCGTTGAAATGTATCACCCTTGAGGTAGGGCCCCATATGTAAGGGAAAAAGGAGTTTCGCCAGTTGTAGTTCGACAAGTCGTTCAATAAGACCACAGAACTATAGGGAGTTCCTTAGCTTAGGCTTATTTTAGAGCTTCCAAACATCTTTTAGATCGGAAGAGCACACGTCTGTTAACGGTTTTAACCTGTCTGTTAGCTTGTGGATGATGAGGGGTAGAGTAGAAGTTTTTCATGTCTAACTCTTCACAAAATGCTTGCCATTATCGGTGACTAAGGCGTTTGGAACTCTGAATCTACAAACAATTGACTTCTAGATGAAGCTCAATGTTTTCTGCTCCGCAATGGTAGTTAGTGCTTCAGTTTCAGCCTATTTTGTGAAGTAGTCCAGAGCTATAATAGCGAACTGAGTTTCTTCTTTGCCTTTTAGGCGTGGGCCAATGGGATGTACACCCTATTGGCAAAGGGTCACTGGCCTATAACTGAGGTTAGCTCTTCTAGTGGGCTTTTGATGAGAGGGGCAAAACTTTGGCACTTATCACGGGCCTTGGCAAAGTCGATAGTGTCTTTCCTGATTCTTGGCAAGAAATACCCTTTCTTTAGGATTCTGTGCACAAGGGCTTGCTTGCTTGAGTGGTTGCCACAGACTCCGGAATGTAGTTCCTCCAGTATAGCTCATGCTTCAGTAAGGGCAAGACGGCCTCCTATCCAAAGCTTCTTTTGTACAACCTCCCATCAACTAGAGAGAACTTGGCGGCCCAGTGTCTGAGGCCTCCATACTTGGGGGGCTACTCGCTCGCTTAAGAACTATATGATAGGGTCTATCCAGTTGCTTGTCTGGTTTAACTCTGTTGTCATCGTTTCTATTTTATCAATGGATGAGGTTACTAGCTCCCCATTTGGGATGCTGCTGAGCTCTCTTACCCCCTTGCTAGTCGCATGCTTATCCAGGGCGTCAGCATGACTATTTTTAGCTCGCGTGATTCATGTGATTTCAAATCAATCAAGATCCTTTAGATCTTCCATCAGCCTGCTTTGGTATAGGGAGATTTTCTTGCCTCCTACCTCATAAACTCCACTTTTCTGGTTCACAACGAGCTAGGAGTAACTCTTGGTAATAAGCTTTTGATGCCCATTGATTTCGCCATGTTGACTTCTGCAAAACTACTTCATATTCCGCCTCATTGTTGGTTGTTTTGAAGTAAAATATGATAGCTTGGCAATGGTAGCTCCCTGTAAAGCTGACAAGGATGATTTTAGCTCTGAAAGCATGAGTAGTGGAATATCTATCGATGTGCAAAACCCAAGTCAAAGACTCTTGACTACTGAGATTGGACTTAGTTGGTGTGAGTTTAGTTATGAAATCAGCCAGGTCTTGGCTTTTGATGGCCATTCTTGGCTTGTAGTTAATGTCATATTGGCTGAGCTCGATAGTCCACTTGACCAAGCGACCTGACAGGTCAGGCCTTTGGAGCACCTACCTTAGAGAAGCGCTGGTCAAGACGTCAATCGTGTGCTCAAGAAAGTAAGGTTGTATTTATGTAATTTGGAAACTGGGAAAACATGGGGCAGATCCTTGGAGGATTTTTGCTTTAGAAAATCTAGAAAGATAGGACATTATCCTATTGTAACATTAATATTAGTTACCCAAAAGGGGTTTTATGTAAAAGAAGATGTCAACACTAAGTTTTATTTAATAGCAAATGACACTACGACCGAATTAGAGAAAAAATAAGGAATATGTGTTGGTTTTTCAGACAAACAACTCGTAAACTATACGCAGTGGCAATTTTGAAAATAAGGGTTGCACTATAGGTGTCGGTCCTTTATGAAGAACCGATGCCCGTATTATATTTATATGGAAACCGACGCCCATTTAACAAAGAGGTGTCGGTCTCCCGTCTGTGTATTTCATCCTTATATATAAATATATATTATATATTAATATAAAAGTTCTAGTTTCATCCTCTCCCTTGGGACCCAATGTCGACAGCTACTTTTATTTCCTTTAGCTATATTCCTTTTCATACTCTACTCCTTTTCACACTGCCTCTCTGTAATTCTTCTTTCTTTTGAACTTTTTCCTTTTTACATGCCTTCTCTATCTCTCTCTCATTTCTAGATGGTTCTGCAAAAGCTTTTCACCCCCCTTAAATCTTGCAAGTCGGAATTTTACATATACTCTCTCATATTCAACCGTCTTTCCTCCCAAAAGCTTTTCAACCCCCTTTTTAATCTCATGGGTCAGGATTTTACTCGCCACACTATTCACTCTCTGATTACTTTATCAAGTCGATTAGCAAAGTAGAGATTGGAGGTGCGAGGCTCAAAATTTGTTTTATCAATTGGTTAGATGGTTGGAGAACTGGTGATGGGTTGTACTATTTGTTAACTAAATAGTGGAGTCCATCAGCAGGAAAGGTATCGTACAACTGTTGATCCATCTTGGGAGAGTCAAACCTAAATCCCAGCTCTATGCAGGCCTTGAGTTCATCTAAATCCTCGTCGATGATGCTCTTGCTCCATTGGTTATGGTGGTCTTTCCTCCGTAGCCACGCCTCGTCCTCAAGTTGGATTTAATTTCAGCTCCGGCATCACACCCAATACCCAAATATTTAATTTTCAGTTTAATATTTTGACATGATGTTCATATATAAAAATCTCTAACTAGGGAAAATTTTATAGTATTACTTTTCTCCTTGCTTCCCAATTATTGTCTCAAACTTAGCGAGATCCAGTTTGTTCATGGATGTTGATTTCCATTGTGGATTAGTGGGGTTGGATTACATTACAGATTGCATTTGGAAGGCAACTTAAGCAGCTTCACTGGCGAATTCGTTTGGCCAGAGATGATGCAGTGAAAAATTATGGTAGATATAAGAGGCCGACGTTAGTGGAATCAAGAATATTATCTAGCTTGTAAATAGATTGGATTTCCTCACCGATTGGCCAAATTGGTGTTTATATTAGTTGTTGATTTGCAAACTAATATCAAATAGGACACAAAAATGTTGCAGACTTCCTTTTGAAATAGTGTATGAGTGATTTAGAAGTTTAGATAAATATTAATATGGTGTTTAACCTAAATTAGGAGTGTAGCCACTAAAAATGGAAATTTTGAGTGACCATGCATAATTAACTTTATATAGATAAGACCATTTTGTAATAGTGAATTAGGATTGTAGCCAAATCTATATAGAAAGATGTAGTTAGGAATCTGAGATTGAAATTACCAGTATTAGATGTATTTTTTCTTATTCAATAAGATAAAAAATAAAAAATAAAAAAAATTAAATATGATTGGAATATGGTGTTTAAATATATTACGATTGTTGACCAATATATATAGAGATAAATTTAACAATATCAGAGTGGAATTACCAATGTTAGATGCGTTTCATATTAAGCAATAATATTCTTAAATGAGAGTGGATGTGCGCTATCTTAGGTAATAGTATTAAGAAAAAAGATAGATGTAGTTTATCTTAGGCAAGATTACAAGGAAATTAAATTAGAATAAGATATTATCATCAATATCGTATAAACTATGGAGTAAATTAAAGGTCATTTTTTTTTCATGGATACATATAATAAGATTCATTATTGATAAAATAATATTAAAGTATAAATAAGAAAAACTTTTTCAGTCTCAAACACCAATAGCGATTAATTATGTTTTAGAGCATTCCACATTTAAAGTTAATGTTTTCCATATTAATTGCCAATGATTTTCTGTAATTGGGGTTGGCAAAACTGGTAAGAAACTTCCATAATAGATGTCGATTAATTCCAGAAACATAAATAGCAAATGAAATTAGGGCTCTCGGCAAAGATTATCCAATAGATGGATCACTAAACTTTCTGATTTAAACAAATCAAAATCAGAGAAAATGAGGATAGCGATAAATAGTTTCGCCGGATTTGTTAAAAAAAAACCATTGACATCAAACAAATGATTAGTACAAATTTAACTTCTTGTTATCTTGTTATCCAAATCTGGCTTCTTCAAAATAGGAGATTTGGATGAAGAAGGAAAAGATACAGCCTAATCAAAGGAGATATGATTTGGGAAATGGCAAAATAATCGGATGCAATTTGAAAGTAAAAGGAAAAAATGATTAAAATATAAAAAATGAAATGGAAAAATGTAACTAATTGACTAAACTGATTAAAAAAAAAAGAAATCAATGCGTAAGATAAGTGGAAAAAACCAAAGGCCAAGATCAGATTTTCAGATTTTGCGGGTGAGTTTGAGCCGAAAAAAGAGAAACTATCCTCTCTTTAAGTATATATAGATTATGTAAAGTGCACATTGTTTAATCGTCAGAATAATATATGCCAGTTAAAATTCTCGATCTGTAATTGTTTAGAAAATTTTATCCTGAGTGGTAAAATAAAAAATTGATTACATTAGGATATTCAATTAATGTTATAGAAATACATAACCTAACTTAAATGAATTAATCGTACCTATTCATTAGTTAGAACTGATAATCTTTCTAGTGTTGTGATTAAGAAATTAAATCCTAAGAACGTTTTTAAGATTATTTGTTATCAAAGAAATAATCAATGAGCTTATCTTTGTTATTGAAAAATGGAAAGATGGGTTGTTCGATCATATCAATAACCATAACCAATTTAGAAAAATAATAAAATTTTATATTTGCATAAATGGTCAATTGTCAGAATCAATTCTGAGATTATACATTGGGTTGGATATTTGTCACATATATTATTTTCTTATCAATTTCTATTGTTAGTATTTTTACACTTTGAGTTGTTTACTAAAATTTTATTTTATTTTATTTTGTTCATTAAATCCAAAAAACCCCTCATTTTATTTTAGTTGTTTAACTTTTTTTTTTTTTTTTGGACAGGAACATAATGCACATACAAGGCATAGAGATAAACTATCTAAATTTTATGTAATTAGATTATTAAATTGGTAATTGTGTCATTTTAGAAATATCAAGTCTACAAGGCAATAGCAATTAATATTATTCGTAAGAGTGTACTGGACACGTAATAGATCTTATTATACAAGATTTCAATTTGAAGAGCAGTATGTATAGGAAAAGGTAAAAGTATGTTGTAACATAAAGCAATAGATAGTTTGTAATTATAAAAGAAGCGAAACCAGAAGATTCACATTTTTTATGTATAGAATAAAAGGAAAAAATAAAGAAACTGAAGTTATTTGCTTCAACAACAAAGTAAGATGAGGAACATCTTTACTCGATCTTTCTTAGCGGCTTCGTCTTTCTTGGAGATTTAGAACAAAAGAAAGCAAAATAAAGCAACTAAAGTTTTTTGCTTCGACAACAAAATAAGATGAGATCATCCATGAGTGAGAGTTGCGCGTCTTTTGTTCTAAATTATTTTTCAAATCATATGTAAATATTACTCTTGCTCATTTCCTTGACTTCTTTTGCATCATCGATCAACACAGCAAATTATTCTGGTATATATATATATATATAGTCAGGAAACCATGAAAAGATCTAAGAAATAGTCCGCTCAAGCAGATATATCAGATTGAATTAAAAGACAAGTCCACAAAAAAAAAAAAAATCAAGCAGTAGAATTCTCTAGGGTCATAACGTGACATTACCAGCAGAACAAGGACTTTATTTTCTCTGTTTTTTTAACCTTGTTGGTTAATATAATTATTTATGATTCAATTTTGTAGAGTTTTCAAGTTTATTAATTATGAGACCTTTTGGGCGTGTCAAGAAAATCCATATCGCTTTCTTTTTTTCTTTTGATTTTTTGTGTAACCTTTTCTTAGCACCACTGTCTTTGAATCTCTCTCTTATTTTTCATCTCAGCCCTCCGAGCTTTGTATCATTCTCTTTCTCCTTTCTCTTATTTCTTTTTTTCTCTCTCCCAACTCTCTCTATCATTTCTTTTTCTCAAATTTCTTCCTATCTACACAATTAATTGAGACAGAACAATGCTCTATGTTTCACTTCAACCTCGGTTCAGTTCTGTCATCTTGATTTAATCACTTAATAGAAATGATGCTAGCTTTTGTTGAGTAAGTACCTTAGATGAATGATTTGGATTTGATTTTTCCAGTGGTCATCGAGTAGCTTGTCGGGGCTGGAAAAGTTCAAGATGTTGCCGACACTTGTGATACAAGAGATATGGAAAAAATTAGGAATAACTTGAAGCCAATAAGAAGATAATAAATCGATTCTATCCTCCCCACCCAAAAAAAAAAAATATTAAGAGAGAACAGTGGCAGTGATTGCAAGTTCTCACAAATAGGATAGAAAGAGAGAAAGAAGGGGGTAAAGTGGAAGTTTGAGCCTAGTTTTGATCCCATATGTATGGTATAGGTGACACCATATTAGGAGGTGGAGTGCCAGCTGGATTCATGAAGCCTTTAAAAAAAAAAAGTCAAACTTGAAAACTTTCAAAGCACAGTTCGGAAAACCCACTCCAAACCCAAACCTCCAGTCCCTGCTCTTCCCATTCACGTCTGAAATCAACGGCTGGTAAACTGGAATTCTCACACTGGAGAGCAATCTAGCGTGCCATTGTGATAGCCGCAAGATCCAAGGATTAAAAATCCAAAAATAAAAAAACCCTTAAAATTTTTTGGATATGAAATTGGCAAATTTCAGATCAAAAAATGAGAAAAATGGGTCACTTTTTCACCTTTCCCGTCTTAGATGTTGGCTCGATGATAATATAAGTTTGTTGTGTTTATGTTTTACTTTTGATCTTTTTTCTTTAATTCTTCTTTTTTTTTTTTTCAATTTTTGTGTTGTTTTGTTTTGCCTTCACCAGAGAACATGCAGAAGATGGTGGAGACAAGAGATTTGGTGACTTGTGGCATGCTGCTCTAAGGGGGTGATGAATAAACGAAGTTGAATAAGTGTTTATGTTTTAATTTTGTCCTTCTTCTTTAATTCTTTTTTTTTCTCAATTTTCGTGTTGTCGTGTTTTGCCTTTACCGGAGGCCACGCCGTAGATGGTGAAGACAACAGATTTGGTGATTTTGTGGCTTGCTACTTTGACGGGATGATGAATGAACGAGGGTGAAATATGGTTAAAAAAGTTCTGAATTCAATTTACTTTTTTTAATAATTCTGAAAGTGAGCAGGATTAGTTGACATCATGGCGTGCTTTGTTGGCTAGCCAGTCCTCATATGATACCATAGTGAAGTTTCTAGGGTAAAGATGTGAAATGAGTTATTCTTCTTGGACGAAGTTGTTTCTTTACCTTGGAGAAAGATAAAGCACATTTTAGTTGGTGGGGTAAATTGGAAAATCTCACTTAAAGGAGAAATACAATTTTTACATTGCTGAATTTGGAGAAAGATAAAGCACATTTTAGTTGGCGGGGGAAATTGGAAAATCTCATTTAAAGGAGAAACAAGATTTTTACACTGTTGAATTAACAATAAATCATGAGTATAGCTTTTTATATAGTATTGATTAGATCTCACTAATCTCTATAGATACGACCTTGCTCGCCACTACTGCAGTTTTTACATTTCGAGAGAAAATTTATTATTAACTGTTGGATTTGATACCCATTAAATTTAAGCCCTGTTGCCCGGGATTGGTCTCAAGTGGATTTAATTTTTCTTATTTTTATTTTTATTTTCATTTTTATTTGTTTATTTATTTGTTTGTTTATATTATTGTATTCCTTTTTATGCATCCCTCTTCTCGTACAAGTGAATTCCAATACATCTCTGAGATTGAGAAGATAACTCAGAGATTAAGGAAAGAGGCAAAGTTGTGCAAGCAAGGGCCTTCATCTTCATCACCCAAACTAGAGCTACCAGTGGATTCACCAGACTCATAACCATCTAGCGATTCTAAACAAGAAAAAGAAATGGTTGAAGCATAAAGAACTCTTAGATAATTGGCTACACCAAATGTGACACTACTAGAATGTAAGGCAACAGCAATGGAAATTTTCATTGGTAATCCTATGATTTCCACCGGAATCCGTGTTTACCAATGAAATTTTGGCGTTAGTAAATTCCATAGGTAAAACCCCCGCTGGTAATTTTCCAATGAAATATTGTGTCGTTGGTAAATTACCAATGGAATGGCAACGACATTTTTCTGATGAAATTGCCAACGGAATGCCTAGCAATGAGATTCCCAATGCATTTTTCTTGCAAATTACCAACGAATTTAAATCCATTACAAATTACCAACAAAATTCCATTGATGCTGCCGTTGGCAATTTATCTACGATCTTTAAAAAAAATTTAAAAATGACTATTACATAATTATATTTACTTACTAAACATGAAAAGTAACATTCTATTGTACACAAATCAAGTAATCAACTAACATATCTTATTCAAAAAAAAAAACTAAAAAATAAAATTAATCTCATATGTACAGTACATAGAATAAAAAACTTAACAAATCAAACTATATCACAATTACTCGCTTCAAACTATGTCCAATTAAACTTGAGCAGAAGAGATAATATTGTAGAAATTCTTTGCACTTTGACCCTTTTCATATCCATCATTCCCAAATAAACCTGAAATTTTCCATAGATAGATCTCTGTTTAATCGTATATGCACATAAAAAAAAAGAAGTCACATCGGCATCCTAAAGGGTGAAAGTCACTTTTTAAAGCTCAGAAGAAAGCAATTAATAGATAATTCTACATGAAAAAAGAAATTGAGAACGGAATAGCGTAAGATGCAAATCAACAATAGATCTTAATTCTATCAAGGATGCTCCAGGAGAGCAGAAATAAACAACACTGAGAAACGCAAAAATCTTGAAATG
Source organism: Nyctanthes arbor-tristis (assembly GCA_963692815.1). Lineage (NCBI taxonomy): Eukaryota > Viridiplantae > Streptophyta > Magnoliopsida > Lamiales > Oleaceae > Nyctanthes > Nyctanthes arbor-tristis. The sequence goes on from CAVNYN010269704.1 coordinate 20,840, forward strand.
ACTTTATGGTAGCAATTCCAGGTAGAAAAGCTGTATGAATTCCAAGTCACAATGTAACAGACACATTCCCAACCATGTGCAGGATCTGAAATGTTGAATGCTATCTCCAGAAGTTATAAATAGACACAAAAGCTTTAGAACTTTCTACAATTATCTCCACATCATTTATTTTTCTACCATCAAAATCCGATCATGGAATAAAAACACGAAAAGAAAGAAGCAACAAAAATAAGAACCTCAAACGTTCAATAATTTCAAAACTTATGAGCTCCAAGAATTCGAACCTCCTCATTTTCCCCCCTTTTTTTGAATGCATTAACTTTATTTCAATTCTTATAGTTAATGTTATTTTGTTCACTTGTGAGATTGAATATCTGAAGAAGCCGATCCGGTGTCATCTTGCCCTTCTCTGCGATGGCGAGACTTAAATTGTGGGTGGGGGGATGGTTTCCCTATTCATCGCTACTACGGTGGTGCACAGTAAATAGCTACTGCCAGGTCATACAAAGTCTCAGCTGACTTTGTACCAAATTCATTCCATAAATAGTTAGTAGATGTAACTGAAGACAGTTTCACTCAGTGGCCTACACATTTAGTGATGTTAAACGTGGTAACTAATTGAAGTTACACAAAAAAGAATTGGATTTTGTATTACACATATTTTCATGGCAAACAAATTATCACTGCAGGAACAATTACTAGAGCAGTCGACATTTGCACAAAAAGTCAAGCAGCCCACCAGTGTTGAAGTTTCTCTAGCGTGGTCCAATCTTGTCGACGATGTAACATTGGTTACCTTGAGTCACTACTTCAAAAGGTTGCACTCTGTAACTGTTAGACTACCCCTTTCTATGGATTTCGTAGACATACCGATGGTTGAGGAAGTGTTTCACTACCCAATCAAGATGGTGAATTACATGCATGTTTCTATTGACAATATGGTGACATCCTCAATATGCACTGATTGAATGCATCTATTTTGCAAGTTTGGGAAAGGTAAGATTTCCTCCGTCATAGTTAAGTACATCATATAACACTACAAGAAAACCGAGTTATTGTGAGGAGTTATTTGTCATGGCTGCGTATATTGTAGTAAATATATTTTATACAACGGCAAAAATTGCCATCGTTAAAAGATGAATTTTTTATCACAGTATTTGTAAGCAGTGACAAATACACTGTGGCAAAAAGAATTTATATGACAGAAAAGTTGACTATCATAAAAAAGGTCATCCTTTATCACAGTTTTAAATTGACCGCCACGAATAATATAATATGTTATTAATATTTTTTTACCGTATTAAATAATATACATCTCTTGCCATAGTGGTTAAATTACCGTTGTAACTAAACCCCTCATTTTTCCCAACCCGCCAAAATATCTCCTAAAACTTTATTCCTCTCCCGCCCTCTTTCAGTACTTACATTCCCCTCCCGCCCCTCTTTCATTATGCTTGTTCTTTTGTAATTCAGGTTTCTCTCACAAGAACAATTCTCTTCATCTATCATCTGATTCCAGAGAAAGGCTCCTTACTAAAATTTCCTGGTAAATTGCTTACTCTCAACTGGGTTTATGAATTTCTTGATGTTAATTCTTTATGTTTTGTTCTAAATTCATGACTTCAATTTTTTGGGTATATATGTTCATATTGTAATTCATGTTTTCGTTTTTTTGGTTTTTAGATTTGTGATTCTTTAACAAAATCCTGGTTTTTGAGTTCTCTAACCGGGTAAGGCCCTGTAATTTCATATTTTTCAAAGATCCAGAGCCTACCGTGTTTTTTTTTTTTTTGGATTTTTATCACCAAAATAACTATATTAAAGTAACAAAGATCATATCAAATTCCAGCCTCAAAACTTGTAGCCGGATTCCAATAGTATTGAGATTCTGCAATCCAACTTTATATGGATAATATCAAATTAACAAAAAATTAATTGCAAATGCTTCTAGATACAATTGTTGGTCAAATGTTGAGACGTTTCTTCTTCTTTTGTAAGAATAGAGGTCTGGTATCAAAACAAAAGGTTGGGGACAAGTTGATAGGTTAGTGATCCTTTGCACCAATTAGCCTTCCTTCAAAATGTCCATAAAGGATCATCAAAAGCTTCTTCGCTTTCAGGTAGCAATTATCGTTCAAGGACAAGTACAAAAGCAAGGCACACATATCTGTAAATATCATAAAATTGAAGCCATTAAAAATTAACTCCACCAAACCTCAATCAAGAGAATGTCCTTGAGAATTATTGAAACAGAACAAATCCAAGATTCTTTGATCCCCAAGGTGCTGTTTTGATATTCATCACATTAAAACTAGCTGATCCTCTTAAGTTTGGTGGAGCACAATTATTCCAATATTTAACAACCTTAATGCCCAGAAATGTATCCAACAAATTGTATTTACTTTATATACATCTGCTTAAGATGTAAGCAAATCTAAACACTTGGTTCATGTCGATTGGCCTTGTAATCATTTTCAAACTCAAGAGTTAAGCACTCACTTATTCTTTTAATTGGAATAATTACTGACTATTTTTGGCCCTTTCCATGTCTTACATTGGTTCACTTCAACTGTTCAACACAGCACATTTGCTTGCTTCTTTGTAGATAAGAACCTGTAACCTAATAGTTCAGCATATCTTTTATATTGCAGCCATTATATTAGGGTAGAATGCTGCCAAGATAACAAGAATTCATCATATTGGACACACTTACGTTCATTATGCTCCATCCATCCTTTCGATACAGATGTTCCAAGAACTCATATTCCTAGCTAGATGACTTTATAGAATGAATTTTCTACTAAAGCATTCTAAAATAGCCTACTTCACTTTCCTCAGTCAGTCAATAACTCAATTAGAGATGAGCCATGCTTCACCTGAATGATTATCCCTCCATCTTATATCCTGGTTCTAATACCCATATATGCCTTGCAACCCTAGTAGTAGAGATAGTTCATGACATTCCATCTAATGTATCCCTGTCATGCTACATGATAATGACCTAGTAAATTCCACTCTGAATATAAAGTCCAATTAACGACGACGAAGGTTGTGAGCTTCATAAGATTAAACTGAACAAGGGTAATTAGGTAAATTCAATAGCTAAAAATGGTACAGCATAGCTATTTTTTAGCTTATTTGTAGGAGCATATTAACAATTTAATAGGGACAACAATTGACTGGAAGACTGGCAGTAGTATAAATATGCAACAAACACCAATACTTGTGCTAAGAATTTCAAGAATAAATTCTATGTATTATAGAACAAAAACACAGTTCCTATCTACTAGAAGTTGATGGCACAAAACATGGGATGGCAAGTCATAGAAGGATGGTGGATGAAAAGGCTTGGACTGTAGAAGAAGACAGGTTGCTCATTCAGTATGTCAAATTGCATTAGGAAGGGAGAGCCTACAATGTCGATTATATTTTTTAATTAATGAGTGATTTTATGATTAATTGTCTCTGATATGTGGATTTATATTCAGAATGCCAACTCCTCATGTTTGATTTCTCCCTCTCTATTTTTTTTCGTTGATGTGTAAACTATAGGTGTGTTGATTTTAGCATTTTTTACGTGTCAAGAAGCCAATTTTTTGGTGACTGGTTGTAGTCGTAACGTATTGGAATTGGATCAACCATTTAGTACGAACTAGTTTTTTTGGTAGAGTCAAAGAAGTCATAACCTTTTATTCATAATGGTTATGCATATAAATCAATGACCACTTTTATATAATATCAACATCTATTATATAATCCTGTTTGATTTTGGGTTATATTGCTGAAAATTCTATGTAAGTCAAGTTTTTTCAGCTGCTACAATAATTTCTTGAATGCTTTTTGTCAAATTTTCTATATTTCAAACTTGGATACACTTGTAGAAATCTTGCCATGATGGTATGTGCAAAAATCACATTGACAAAGGAAAACTCCCTGAACAATGTATCCCAAAAAAAAAAAAAAAAAATCTTTTGTTCAGTCTTAGTCCAGAACTTGAAACATGGAGCTGATTTTCTTGGCTGGCTATTGTTTTTCTGGTTTTTGGCTACTTGATTGTGGGACTCAATTGCTGGTTTTCTACCTTTGGGGGCTTCTTGGCATGGTTTCTTTATGCTGGCTTAGGTTGTGACCCTCTCTCTCTGGTTGCTGCTTATTTTCTTCCTCCGGTAGTAGCTGCTGATTTTGTTTCTTACTGATGCTTCATGTCTTGTTAGATGGATGGTGCTCTGTGTTTTTTTCCCTTGTAGCTCTAGTTTTGCTTATCTTTTGTATTGTTGCAGTTGGAAAAGGGTTGACCTCCCATTTTTAAATGTTTTGTTCTCAAGTCTAATAATTTGCACAACTTTGAATAACATGCTGAATTTATTTTTTTTTTGATTTTCAGCCTTCTGATTTTTAGAAACATATTCGGTTTCTTCTTAGTTCTCAATCTGGTAAGAACTTGTAATCCTATACATTTTGCAAATATGAGATCGGAAGAATACGGTGCTGATTCAATTGTTTAATTTTTAAATGTAATATGGTTGCAATGAAAAATAGTGGATGCCTATTTGTATATATTGGAATTCGGATTAAGATTGTTTCAAATACCTGAATGCATATTTAGAATTCAAAATGCCTCTTGTATGTACTTGAATTCAGATTTTTTTTAAATATATAGATTATGGGTTTGAACAATTTCTATCTAAGTGGCATTCGTAGGTATATCTTAACTATCCAAAATAAATTGATAGGTTTAGAAGTAGGATTTATCCCATAGTATTTAAGTTTCATTTGTCCAAAAGATTCTTGACATAATTCATGGCAGCTAAAAGAATTAATACATATATCATAGGCCAATAAACTAATGGACACCCTTCATGGTTCCTTATCTAAACCAGTTTTTTCTATGAGTTCATTGCTAGATGCTCAAAAATTTACTAGTAAAATCATGTAAAAGAGAAAACACATTTATGTACATGTTGTCTAAAAACTTTGCTCATTGCTATTAGAAGGACAGCCTACTCTAGTTAACAAAAGAGAGGCTGCATGTTTATCAGTCACTTTTAACTAATATTTTTATTAAATACTTAATACGGTGTAAAATTTTTTAATTTATATAAAAGATCATGGCAACTTATGTTGTTATCTTAAACTTTAACTCTTACACTACTAATTTGTATTTAGGGGCCCATAAACATACCTAGCCTCAAAAATTCGCCAAGTATATGGGCTGGTGTGAATATGCTGTTCTATCACATGTGACTTTAGACCTTATAAAATGTGTAATCAATCAAAATTTATTGATTAAAATCCTGTCATTTAAAAAAATACTTCACTCTATAGTTTGAAAATGGTTAACTTTGCTTGTACTAGACTTCATCATGCTATATGGAGAATTATCCCTCATTTCCATCATTAAAGTTGATCCATCATTACTAACTAAATACTCTACGTATTTTAGCTCCATGGACAAAACTTGAATCAAGTCAAAATTAATTACTCGTTGCTAATATTCACTTTATGTTGTTTGGATTTACCTTTAGCCATTGACAGAACTTGGATCAATTCAAAAGATAGACTTTCAACTTATTATAAAGACAAAGTAGAAGATTTTCTGAATTTTGCATTCATGGGGAAAAATGAGGCCTCAACAATATATTGTCCTTGTAAGGATTGTGACAATCGATACTTTGAAACACGACATGAAGTTTATTACCTTCTAATGCGGGGATTCACAAAGGGGTACACAATTTGGGTCTATCACAATGAAAATTATGTGTCAAGTCAACCATATCCACCGGTTGAAACTACAATGCAATTTGAGGTGGAAAATATGGTTGCTGTTGTGCATGAAGCATTTGGAATGCCTCATAGTAGATCGGAAGATGTCTTTGAGAACACTGAGCAGACAGAGGGGCATGATGAGTGAACAAAAGCGTTTCTGAAACTCTTAGAAGATGCTGAAAAAGAATTGTATCCAAGGTGTCAAAAATTCACTAAATTGTCATTCATTGTTCATCTCTTGCACCTAAAAGTCTTCTCTGGCTGGACGAACAAGTCATTTACTATGCTATTAGAGTTGTTGAGAGAGGTATCTCCACATTTTGCTAAGATACCAACGTCATACTATGAAGCTCAAAAAATAATTAATAATTTGGGGGGTTCAAATATGAAACATATAATGCTTGTCCTAATAATTGCATGCCTTTTAAGGGAAACAAGAAGGAATTACATAAATGCCATATTTGCGGTGCCGACAGATTTAATAGCAAAAGAATTAGTCAAAAACGGGTGAGATACTTTCCAGTTACATCAAGATTGCAAAGGTTGTTCATGTCATCTAAAACTGCTTCACTTATGAGATGGCATGAAGAGGGTGATATAAAGATGGAATATTGAGGCATCCAGTAGATTCGGAAGCTTGGAAACATTTTGATGTGGTAAATAAAGATTTTGCAAGTGACTGTAGAAATGTCTGATGAGGGTTAGCAACTGATGGGTTCAATCCGTTTAGGACATTGTCCACATCTCACAACACATGTCCAGTTGTCCTAATACCATGTAATTTACCACCATGGCTGTGTATAAAGCAACCTTTCTTTATTTTGTCTGTGCTCATTAATGGACCAAGTAGACCAGGTAATAAGATTGATGTTTTCTTGCAACTGCTTATTGAGGAACTATTGAAATTATGGAACGAAGGCTCAATGACATTTGATTCTTCATGCCATCAGATGTTCAAGCTACGGGCAGCTTTGTTATGGACTATTAGTGATTTTCCCGCATATGCTAACTTGTCAGGTTATAGTACAAAGAGATTCCTAGCTTGCCCATATTGTGAAGATAAAACTAAATACTATAGGTTGAGTAATGGACGTAAAACATGTTATTTGGGTCATCGCCGATTCTTGCACCCAATACATAAGTTTTGGAGGGATAAAGCATCTTTTGATGGAAAAAAAGAATTTGGAATTGCACCTAGTCGATTATCTGGAACTCAAGTTTTGAGTAAATTGGGTGTAGTGTTGACTGAGTACGAAGAGGATGACATAAAAAAAAAAAGAAAAAGGGACAACTGGGAATCATCTTGTGGTAATTGGAAAAAAAGGAGTATTTGCTTTGAACTGCCATGTTGGAAAGATAACCTAATTCGACATAATCTTGACATCATGCATATTGAGAAAAATTTTTGTGATAACATTCTTCACACATTATTAGACATTGATGGAAAATCAAAAGATATCTTGAGGGCAAGATTGGATTTACAAACAATGGGAATATGAAAGTCATTGCACCCTATATCAAAGAGTAATGGAAAATTATACTTGCCTCCTGCATTATTTGATATGAGCAAAGATGAGAAACATTCATTTTGCAAAGTGTTCAAAGCTATCAAAGTTCCAAATGGATACGCATCCAATATATCTAGGCGTGTTAATATAGACAAAAAAGTCATTTCAGGTCTCAAAAGTCATGATTGTCACATTTTAATGCAACAACTCCTTCCATTAGCCATTCATAGATCTCTACCTAAGCCACTAGTCGAAGCCAGAATTGAGTTGAGCAATTTCTTTTGACAACTTTACTCGAAAGTAAATTCTGAAGTAGATCTAAAAAAGGCCAAAGATCAAATTGTTCTCACGCTCTGCCATCTTGAAAAGATTTTTCCTCCAGCCTTATTCATTTGGCTGAGGAGGCATTATTAGGTGGAGTTGTGCCGTTTCAATTGATGTATCCAATTGAGAGGTATATTGAAAATTATTTATTTTGCTAATAATTGTAAATGATATATGATGTTAAACTTTTAAATTATTTTAAATCTCTATGTTTTTGGGTATTTGTTTACATTGAAGCGGTATGTAGGAAATAAAGCTTTTCCAGGAGGCTTCATTGTGAAAGGGTATTTAATGGAAGAGTGCATGAATTTTTGTACAAGATATCTAAATGATGTGGAGACTAAATCTAATCGAGCTAGTAGGCTGGGTAGTTTAGGTGATTCTTGTCATGCTTTAGGAAAAAGGACTCTTCCGATCTGACTTGGCACGATCACATGGGTGCAAGCTCACCACTTCATGCTAATGAACAATGATGCTATAAGGCCTTGTGCTGAGTAAGTAAACCCATCTTTGCTATGCATCGTATAAGCTACATAATTAGCTAGATATAATTAAACTTCAATTATTTGTCGTATACGTCGTGCAGAGATCTCATCTACGAGGCGTATTAGTGATCATGAAGTCCAACGCATTCATAATGAATCATTTCATGTGTGGTGTAAGAAATATGTAAGTCAAATGAGAATTAGAATTTATATTAAAATACATAATGTATTCTTGGATCATTTATTTGACTTACTAATTAATATGTAGGTTGAAGAGAAGAGGAGGGTTGAAAATGAGGAATTCTCTGATGAAATTAATGCAATAGCTGCTGGACCTGAATTAGATGCGTATTCATTTAATGCATATATTGTCAATGGTTTCAAATTTCGTACTAAGTCTTATGAAAGTGCTAGACGTACTCAAAATAGTGGTGTTGCTGTAAAAGCTGAAACGATGAGTTATTCTAGTGTGAAGGATAAAAGTCCCATTGCTGGTGATGTTATATATTATGGAGTGTTAACTGACATCTTGGAAGTACAATACAGTACCTGGATATAGCATGTATTATTTAAGTGTGATTGGGTCGATAATCAGAAGGGGTTGAAGTATGATAGTTATGGGTTCACTTTAGTAAATTTCCACTATTGTATGTACAAAGACAATTTAGAAAGCAATGAGCCCTTCATTTTGGCTTCACAGGCAATGCAAGTCTATTATGTTGCTGATCCATTAGAGTCGAGTTGGCACGTGGTTTTACAAATGGCACGATGAGATAAGTTTGATGTATATGAAGCTAAACCTTTCAGTGAAAAATATTTAGATAAGAATGCATGTTTTACACGGGATGAAGAAGTTGTTTAGATCAGAGATGGGGTAGAAGGCATGGATATTGACTTTGAAGTTTGTCCGGAAGTTGAAGAATCACATTTCCAGATTGTCCATCATCTTCTTTTCATTAACACATTTTTTTGCTTTTAATCTAAACTTCAATTTATCGTTTTATCTTTAAGAACTTGATGAGTAGCATGTTTTCACTTGTGCAAACTCTTTTTTATTTTTCTAGCTGATTTGTTCTTGACAATTAATGTTTTGCAAATTTAAGATTGTATAGATATCACATCTATAGAAATAATGTTATTGTTCTTTATCGCTTATTGAGTAGTTTATTGATATATTTATGCTCATAATTGATCTTTGTTGAGGTGTTAGCAACAAATTGTTGAAACATGGCTAGAAGAAAGACTCGAGGATGGACCATGCAAGATAGAATTCGTGAAGCATGTCTCAATCAGACAAATAATGAAGCTACCGAATCACTTCCAGATGATTAATTTGATGGATAGTAGTGACAATATAGAAAATATTGTATCAGTTAATGTTCAGTATCCAGTAATAAAAAGGTTGTCATTGGCTATTATTACACCTATAGTTTTTCTATTTTGTGTGGTTCTATAGTTTCTTGAAACGAGGATGATTGAGTTGCTTTAATATGTTTGTAAATGACTACATAATCTGATTTAGAAGTCAATGCTAGTGAGAAGAAAGGTCGAGGTCCTGCTATAGGTCCTTTAATTGCGGCAGGAGAGAAGTTAGAAATTGAGTGGAACGATATGAACCAACCAATTGGTGATAAGAAAAATCAGTCCGTTACTTTATTGGGTAAAATAGCAGGAAATGGAATGAGGGTGCCTGATGATATTTTGACATCCATTTGGAAGGAAGTTTAGGTAACAAAATTATAATTTGTAAATAAATCTTTTATTGTATGATTTAGTCATTAATAATTTTGGTAGCTTTACTAGACTATTTTTACTGTATGGTTCAAGAATCTAACGTCTTAAGTAACACAGGACAAAACAAATGCATCAGTAGGAGCTAAAGATTTTTGTTTGAAATCTGTTGCTGAAAATGGTGTAATTGGAAGAGTAGAGTAAAAAGAAAATACTTTGACAGAAAAGAAATAGATGAATTGGCTGAAGCTCCTAACGAGGTACAAGAAGCACAATGGAGTGTATTAGTTGAATATTGGAGCTCTGAAAAAGCAAAGGTATAATTTTGCATGCCTATAATGAAAGTTGTTTAATTTTTTGGAAATGTGTTGAATTCCTAAATTGGTTATCTAATAAAGCATTTTTTAGGAGTTGCATGATTAGAGACATTTTTGTTTGTCGTCTTTGCTTGTGGTGGGTCTAATTTCTGTTTCATGGTTCATTGGTTAAGGTTGCAAATTTTTTGTTGTTTCTTGGTTTCCCAAAATTTTAACTTTTGAAGTTTGGAGATTGGAATGGAGATGTATATTGCTCAGATATAAATATGTGTATAAAGATGTTGCACTGTTTAGATTCATTAAGGCCAATCTATAAGGGAGATTCCATCAAAAATTTCATAGAAATTTAGTGGAGAAATATACATCTTGAGAATTTTATAAGGGCTACGTAATAAATAATGCTTATTCATTTTACTAGCTTAGAATTTTTTTTATATAGTGTGGAGTTTGAAGTAATTTATTTTATAGATGTTTTTCTAATTTTTTAAAAGTAATCTTTGTTGGAGATTTTGTTTTACAATCATAGTTATTTACTTATCCACAGGCTATAGTAGAAAAGAACAAGCAAAATCGGCAGCAATCAGGGCCTTCTCATTGTACAGGAGAGGTATTATATATAAATAGATAAAATTTTCATGATAATTGAGTAAGTGTTGAAAATCTGCCTTTCTAGATGACAATTGCAGGAAATCATATTGATAAAGATCAAAATGCGAACGGATGCATCCGGTATGCTTCATATACTTTGTATTTTCATATTGATAAAGAAAATACTCGTGGAATCATTGTATGCTTTATATACTTTGTCCCTATGAATATTAGTTCTAGTTTATTATGAAATTCTATAGTTTATATGTGTATCATAGGATCATTTTGATGAGGAAATTGCAAAGCTACCTCCAGAAGAGCAAGAATTAGAAGAAGTAAGAGATAGAATCTTTGAATCAATCATGGGACATGAAGGACATGGTCGTGTACGAACAATGGGTTTAGGTCCAACACCAGCACAAGTTAAAAGAAAGAATAAAGTAGAGGCAGAATATGACAAAAAATTGAGAATTGTTGAAGAAAGATATGAGCAAAGGATCAAGGCTCATGAGGAAATATTAGATGCTTTTCACTCTAATATTGATCATTTGAAGTCTAATTTATCTCCAGCACCCTAGGTAAGTGTTGGGATGTCTATTCAATCTGAAAATTTGAGTGGATTTAGGATTTTTCATGTCGTAAGTCTTTTTTTCACAATTGATTGATGATACATTGCAGATGAAGCATCATGTTTCCAGTCCACATTATATTGTCCTACAAATAGTGATCTTAGTATATTGCTTATTTTGATTATCTGTTATCTTGCTCTATTGATGCTTATACATTTAGTGTGTATAGGTTCCAGAGACATCAAGTTCGCGTATAGATCCAACTACTAGCGATCAAAATCGACGTTTGCCCTCTTCATGAGGTTTGTGCTAATTCTTAATTACATTACGATCTCTTATTAGTATAGAGACATCTTGTGGTGTTGTAAGTTGTACTATTGTTTCTGTAATAGATGTCATACACTTTGAAGGAAAAGTTGGCAAAGTGAGCTGAAGGGATCAAAAGAGAGGAAGATGAGCAAAATCATATTAGTTTTTAGTTTATTTTTAAAACTGGCATATAAATTCATTTTAGCTTGAGTTCGAATTTTAGACAAGTGTGAGTTTTGAATATTAGATGTTTAACTTATTTAGAAGTTTGTTGGAATTATATTTTAATAATACATTAATTCGAATGATATGAGATTTGTTTTTTGAAGTGTTAGAATTTCGTTGATTGGGTTACGAACTAGCTCGTTATTAGAGATGACATGATAATACAAATGAAAAATGAAAATCAGCATGCATCATTTGGGATGACAAAAAATAGATGTCGCAACAAAAAAATTTGAGAAATAAAATATTACATTTTGTGACAACGTTATAGCTATAGCAAATGCGCTTTTTACAACGGTAATAATGTCGTAACAAATATATCATGGTAATTTAGTTAATCTGTGACGGCATGTGATGAGATTATGGCCGTGGTAAATATGTTCTTGTTACCACGGAAATAAGGTTGTAGCAAATATTCAGTGCAAATTTGACTTATTTGTTGCAGTGAGAAAACTGTGGCAATAACATTTTTTACAATGGTTTTTGTTTGTTGCATGTAAGTTGTACTAAAAACACACTATATGTGACGACTGTAGCAATGTTGTGGCAAATGCTATTTGTGATGGCCATTTGCTGTGACAAATGCTTTTGTTACGCCCATTAAATACCACGGCTCGATAACCGTGACAATGCTGTGGCAACCAGTTTTTGTGATAGTTTTGTATCCTTTTGTGATAGTTTTTTGCCGTCGCAGAAACCCAATTTTCTTGTAGCGTAATTTTAAATTTGACATTTCCTAGTTGGCATAATGTATTTCAGGTACCTACGTCATCTGTTCAACATATACGGGATTGAAAACATCGGTTTTCCTTGTCCCGTGCAGAGCGAGGCTATTAATTTTTGAGCTAATAGAGAGTCGAGTTATACTTAAATGGTCAGTGAGCTTTCACAAATGATGGATAAGAAGTACATTTTAGCACCATATCATCACGGGTAAAACTGACTATATTTTTCATTTTTTTTTGCTTTGACTTAATTTGAATTATTTGTCGCTAACTTATGTTCATTTATTCTTAAAAAACGTTCTAGAAACCATTGGGTGCTGCTTGTGCTGTGTCTTAAATGATGTACTTCTTGGACTCTATGAAGGATAGAAGGCACACATTGGATATCAAGATGGAATTGTCTTCATAAGTAATTATTAATCACTATTGACATAGTAGGTTTTGTGTACGTTTGAGTTTATTTAACTCATATATACATTATAACTTTGGGGTACTTAAAGTGTTGTACGCGTCAGGGAAAATACTGAACAAAAATCTCATACAGAAATCAATTGTGGCATGCAAAATATCCTCTGAATCCTATGATAACTATTGAAGTTTCATATTTTAGATTTTTAATTACTAATATTTATTTTTCACTCCTTGGAACTTTTAGTGCGCTCAGCAACCGGGATCAAATGAGTGTGGATATTGTGTGATAAGAAATATGTCTGAAATAGTCACACGTTATTCTAGTACTGAAGAATATCTTGTTACGGTATAAATATTTATCAAAACCTAAGAATTATTTAATTATTCATGTATATCTATATTTCATTAACAAAGTAATTATTATTTTTTGTTTGTTGTAGGTTTATCAATCTAGGCCATATATTCAAACTGATATAGATGAGATTCGGGACAAATGGACCAAGTATTTTGTCAAGGATTGTATGTGATTTTTGGTCTTATCTATTTTGAAAAATTATTTACTCATGGATTATAGATCTTCATGCAAACATATACATTTCAATAGTTAGTGCATATTTTTTTCAATGCTTAATTAATGACATAATGATTTTACTCAATTAATTTATAGATTACATTATTGCTAATATTGTTTAATTAGTTATTGGGTGTAGTTCGATTTATGTTAAGATATGGCGATGATTGGAGTAATAATATAGTAGTTATCAATGTTTGGAGTACTTAGATCTATATTCAATGTGATTAGCTTGATTTTAATTAATGGTTTATTTACGTTAGTTTATAATACTAGATTATGCAGCAATTATTGATTGTAGTTTTATTTATATTAAGTTGGTGATGATAATTATGTTAAAATGTATGGAAATTGCTAGTGTTGGTGCTGGAAATTCTACTTGGTTGTGGATTGGGTGCATTTCTTGTTCTAGCTTTGCCAGATGGCAATCGATATCTTGGTTCATCCCTAAACTAAAAAGAAAAAAAAATGATATAGGCGTCTGTTATGAGCGGTTGTTTGCTCACAACCGATGCCTAAAGTTAACAATAGGCGTCGATTGTGTACAAACAACCGACGCCTATTGTTAACTTTAGGAGTCGGTCAATAACTGACGCCTATTCCTTGATTATGGACGTCTCGTACATAGGCGTCTAGGTCACAACTGGTGCATATTCATCATTACAACCGATGCTTATTATGCTTTTTTGTAGTCATGTAATATGTGTGGGTAATGTGACTATCACATATGCAATGTTGACGTAGCTGATGATATGGACGATGACATGGCGTCTGATGTGGTTAGATGTGGATGATGATGTCTTACCTTGACATGGATGATGACGTGTCCGTTGATGTGGATGATGACGCGTAATTTATTATGTGTGGGGAAAAATTAAAATTATGCGTGGATCAAGTTAGCTTTTTATTTGGTAAAAATAAATCAAATGTCACTAATAGTGTGTATATGTGTAGATAATAGATATTTTTTTTTGGTCAGCATTTTACAATTATCATCCATGGCATTCTTTAATTACAATATATATATATATATTAAATAGCATATTTTTTGGCTATAAACATTACATTTGCCAAAAAAAAAATTGAAACAAGTGTCGAAAGCTTTATTGTTGTTTTATTGTCAAAATACACAAATCTATATCTTCCAACTAGCCACTAATAAAAGGGAAATCAAATGAAAAATGAACTAATTAACCACAATGTGTACAACACTTTAATCCTCTCAAAGAAAAATTCAACTAAATACCAATGGCAACATCTTCTTCAAATGAAAAAACTCTTCGGTCAGGAAAAGTTCTTCAATGCTTTCAACATAGCACGTTCAAATCTGAAATTCAACAAAATAATTCTTATAAAATTTTTAAGAAAGAAATAACATCTAGAAAAATTGATCGCATCAAGTAGCAACAACTTTCTTTAAGTTTTTTGAACTCTCTGTTCTTTCCACATAAAGCAAGTACTGCCGGAATCACAAATTCATAATTGAAAGTCGATCAGAATTCTACAAATTTAGTATACATATGTACTAAAGTTAAATTTGACAACATGATACTTTGAGAAGCACTAATATCTACTAATCAATCTCACCCATCATCTAAGCATGGTTTCCAGGAAAGGATATATCCAAATTCGGATATGACCAACTTATTTAATTATAAGGAAATGACAACACAAATTCTTAAATCAAGAATATCACAACAGTCAAAATATTGGGGGGAGGGGCTGTAATGACCCGCTCCACTTTGACATGATATTGTTCATTTTGAGCCTAGCTCGCACGGTTTTGCTCTTGGGCTCTCGCTCAAAAGGCCTCATGTTAGATGGAGTGGATCTCTTAACTTATAAACTGGTCTCATTTTTCTTCACCCAAACGATGTGAGATTGAGGCTATCACAATCACCCCACCTAAGGGGGCCCAACGTCCTCGTTGGCCACACTTCTGGTTGGGCCCTGCTTTGATTCCATCTGTAACGACCCGCTCCACTTTGACATGATATTGTCCATTTTAGGCATAGCTCTAATGGTTTTGCTCTTGAGTTCTCACCCAAAAAGACTCACGTAAGATGGATTGGGTCTCATGGTTTATAAACTGGTCTTACTTTCTCTACCCAAGCAATGTGGAATTGAGGCTGATACCAAGTTGTAACGCCCCGAATTCTGAGCACCCGGGACGTTATCAATATTTTTTTTCTTTTTAGAACAAGTAATTAAAAGCGATGAAAAAGAAAATATGCAGAAAAATAAACTTGGAAAATATTATCCCGGGAAAAGGACTTGTTTATGACAAAGAATAAGGAATTCAAAAATATTCACGATCAAGTAAAAATATTTAATCTATTCCAAAATAAGTTCTAAATTTGATGCCGCCACTGCTCAGTGCCTCTCCTCTGATTCTGAACCTGTAAAAGTTGTAATTTGAAGGTATGAGTATTTCATAGAAATACTCAATAGTCTCGACGTAAACTAATTAACTTATACCACAATATACATATAAACATGCAACTACATGAATATCTGAAATGATTATTTATTCGAAAATAAGTATCGTATGGTAAATGCAGGTTTCCGACTCTCGTCTCATACTATAAAGCAAGTAAATACTAGCGCATAGTAATCAGGTATTGCATGCATCTCATAAATATTCTCGTCTCGTCTCGTCTCAAGCATAAAGCAAGTAAACTCATACATATAATAAACATATAAATCACATATTCACATACATACTGATAGCACATATCAATTAATTTTGCGCATATTTTTGAAAATAACTTTTTCTAGAAAAAATGAGACTACGTTAAACTTGTGAGTTGGGCAACTTTCGTAAAAATCCTACTTGCTTATGAATCTTCACGCCTCGTCTAGTCAAAATAAAATAAAGTTTTAGTATGGAAGAAATAATACTTTTTAAAAAAGGGAAATAAACTTTAGGGACTAAATTGGAATACTGAAATAGTTTAGGGCTGAGACTAAAAAGGTGGATGACAAACTTTAAGGCTGAATTCGTAAAAATCAAAAGTTAAAATCCCTATTTAGCTAAATTGAAAAACCTGGGACCAAAATATGTAAATCCAGATCTATGGGACTGATTTAAACATAACCAGAGGTTGGGAACTAAGACTGACAAGACCAAAACCCCAGGGACTGACTCAAAATATACCAAGAACCTGGGGACTGAAAACGATGCTACAATTGTTTCGGGTTAGAAAATACACTAAGAGATAGTTTTGAGTTGCTTAAGAGTCAATGAAATCTCAAGGACCGAAATGACTCAAAACCGAACTCAGGGACTCGGATGAAATTCAAAATTTTATAAAAATTCCCAAATCCCTCCCATCTCCCCAAATCGGCCGAAACAAGAAGATTAAAAAAAATAGGGGTGGGTTTTCTTTTCCGACCAAAGGCTTGTGACCAACACACCGGCGAAAAAGATTTCGGCGAGAGGGTGAAGGACGCGGCTGGGGTTCGCGAGGGCCAAGGAGTTGTGGCTCGCGATGGTCGCGGTGGCTTGGGTGCCTGAGGGTGAGGTTCGGTCGAGAGCTTGGGGGGTTCGGGTGTGGAGCGTTTGAGTGGTAGAGGCATCGCGGGTTTGAGCTCACTGAGATGGTCGCAAGGAGGGTGGCGCGCGACGATGGGTTTGAGCGGACAGAGAGGTCATGGTTCCGGCGAATCACAAGTTCGCCGGCTGGGATTCGACTAAGGCTTCGTTTTGGCTCCTTTTTTTTTTTTTGTAATTATGATTGTTGGGATCGAAACCCCAAGAGCCGAGAGGGAGTTGCGGTGTGAGACTCGGGTAAGAAGGGGGGTCGCGGCGGCAGTGTGGCTGTGGTGTTGCCGGGCGCGAATGGTGATGATTTGATGGTGCCAGGGGGAGTTGGCGCGGCTGCTACCAGCCCGCCGGCAGTGAGGCAGTGGCGACGAGAGGTGGTGCAGTGGGGGTGACGGTGTATGTATATGTGTGTATCTAACTAAAAGAAGAACAGAGAAGCATACTCACCAATTCTATACTGGAATTGTATGTGTGTAATGCGTGTGAGGAATGATTGAGTTTATAGGTTTTGAGTTAGTATCCTAACTTAATTTGGTTGTTTGACATGGGATGGAAGTTGAATTTGCATATATATAAGGAATTGAATTCTTGTTTGAGTGCAATTAAAGAGAACGGTTTTGTTAGGTCGAAAGATAATAGGAATTGGATTTTTTTTTTTTTTGAAAAAGCAATAACTGAATTATACTATAAGATGATTTTGGGATTTAGTGTAGTAGAGTTGAGATTAAAATAAAATGGAATTATTTGACATAAAAATAAAATTTAGTTAAGTTGTTAAATATATGCATGACTAGACGAGTACGACAAAAAAAACTTTAAAATTGGTGAAATTATAGCAACGCGTAATTATTTAATAAAATTTATTTCTAAAAATTTTTGGGTCGCAACAACGTTTCCCCCTTAAAATAAATTTCATCCTCGAAATTTGGATTACCTAGATCTATGAGGTTGGGTTACTTGTCTCGAATTTCTTCCTCTTTTTCACAAGTGACATCTCTACTTCCATGTTTGCCCCACTGGACTTTGACTAATGGTACTTCTCGGTTCCTCAAGGTATGGATTTTCCCTCTCTAATATGCATGTTGGGGTTTCCTCATAGGACAAGTCTTTCTGAATCTCTATATCCTGGTAACTCACCGCATGATTCGGATCAGATATGTATTTCTTTAACAAAGAGATATGGAAAACATCATGTACTGTTGAAAGTTCAGGTGGCAATGCCAGTCTATATGCCACATTACCAATCTTTTCCAATATCTCAAATGGTCCAATGAAACGTGATCTCAACTTCCCCCTCTTTCCAAACCGCAGAACACCCTTCATAGGGGCCACTTTAAGGAATACTTTATCCCCAATCTGGAACTCTACATTTTTTCTTTTCGGATCAGCATAACTCTTCTGCCTGTCTTGAGCCGTTTTAATATTGGACCAAATCTTCTCAATCTGTGCAACTGTTTTCCTTACCAGATCTGGCCCCAGCAATTTCCTTTCGCTGACCTCATCCCAAAAGATCGGTGAACGACATCTTCTACCATAAAGTGCTTCATATGGGGCCATGCCAATAGAGGCTTGATAACTGTTATTATAGGCAAACTCTATCAAGGAGAGAGAGTTATCCCATTTGCCACATAGATCCAACACGCAAGCTCTCAAGATATCCTCTAAGGTTTGAATGGTACGCTCAGACTATCCATCTGTCTGGGGATGATATACAGTGCTGAAGTTCAATCAAGTACCCATAGCAGTCTGGAGACCCTTCCAGAACCTTGAGGTGAACCATGGATCTCGGTCAGATACAATTGAAACCAGTATTCCATGAAGTCGGGCAATCTCTCTGACATACAGCTGTGCCAACTGATCAACACTGAGGGTCATTCGAACTGGCAAGAAATGAGCCGATTTAGTAAGTCGGTCAACAATAACCCAAATAGCGTCATGACCCTTCATTGATTTTGGAAGCCCCACCACAAAATCCATCGTGATTTTCTCCCGCTTCCACTCAAGTATGTCCAATGGATTTAACAAGTCTGAGGGTCTCTGATGCTCAGCTTTGACTTGCTGACAATCCATGCAACGCGACACAAATTTTGCAATACTCCCCCTCATGTTCCTCCACTAGAAGGAGCCAGGCAAATCGCGATACATTTTTGTTCTACCTGGATATGCTGTGTAAGGAGCTGAATGAGCTTCTGTGAGGATTTCGTTCCTGATCTGCTCATTATTTGGAACATAGAGTCGACCCATAAATATCAGTGCTGAGTCTGAGGCAATCTCAAATCCTGGTTGCCGCGAGGTCCCTACTCCAGACATGATCTTCTCTAGATATTTGTCATCCTTCTGGGCCAGTACAATCCAATCTCTTACATCGGGTTTAACGAATAAGTTTGCTAGCGAACCAGACTTTCGGGTTGATGGGCTTAGCACTTCTGTCCTTAAATTCTGAAAATCACGAATCAACTGGTCCTGAATAGTATCCAACGCTGATAGCTGTCCGACATTCTTCCTACTCAATGCATTTGCCACTGCATTGGCTTTACCCGGATGGTAAAGAATAGTACAATCATAATCCTTTACCAACTCCAGCCATCGTTGTTGCTTCATGTTCAACTCCTTTTGGGTAAAGAATACCTCAAGCTCTTGCGATCCCGTGTATATCTCGTATTTGCTCCCATACAAGTAGTGACGCCATATTTTTAGAGCATGCTCTACTGCTGCAAGCTCCAGGTCATGAGTGGGATAATTCTGCTCGTGTGCCTTCAACTGTCTCGATGAGGCAACCACTTTCCCATGCTGCATCAGAACACATCCCAGACCCTGTTTTGACGCGTCAGTGTAAATAACAAATCCTTCAGCACCATCGGAGATCGGAAGAGCTGGAGCTGATACTAACTTCTTCTTTAATTCTTGAAAGCTCTGCTCACACTTGTCTGTCCACTGAAATTTAACACCCTTCCATGTCAGCTGAGTCATAGGGCTTACTATCTTAGAGAAACCCTTAATGAATCACCGATAATATCCGGCTAACCCTATAAAACTTCTTACATCTCCAGCATGTGTAGGTATCGGCCAATGCGTCACGGCCTCAACTTTGCAAGGATCAACTTCTATGCCTTTAGCTGTCACGACATGACCTAGGACACCAATCCTCTCAAGCCAAAATTCACATTTCTTAAATTTGGCGTACAACTCTTCTGCTCTCAAAGTGCCCTGCACAATCCTCAGGTGCTCCTCATGCTGTTTCCGATCATTCGAGTAAACTAGTATGTCATTGATAAAGACGATGACAAATTTATCCAGGTACTGGTGAAAGACTCGATTCATCAAGTCCATGAACATTGCAGGAGCGTTCGTGAGGCCAAATGGCATCACCGTGAATTCATAGTGACCATATCGGGTCCTGAATGCTGTCTTAGATATGTCAACTGCCTTGATCTTTAACTGGTGATATCCAGATCTGAGATCGATTTTCGAGAATACTGCTACACCTCTCAGCTGATCGAATAAGTCTTTAATCCTAGGAAGAGGATATTTATTCTTTATTCTCAGTTTGTTGAGTTCACGATAGTCAATGCACATTCTCACGCTGCCATCTTTCTTCTTAACAAACAGAACTAGTGCTCCCCAAGGGGACACACTTGGTCTGATGAAACCCTTCTCCAATAACTCTTCCAGTTGAACTTTCAATTCTTGCAACTCTTTAGGTGCCATACGATACGGAGCTTTAGACATTGGCGCTGCACCGGGTACCAAATCTATAGAGAATTCTACCTGCCTATCTGGTGGAACCCCTGGTAATTCCTCTGGGAACACATATGCGTACTCACAAACCACTAGTACACGGTCCAACGTGATTTCAGTTGTTAGCTCGCCCTGAAGGCTAACCAAATATCCCTGGCATCTATCTTTTGCCAATAGCCTCTCTGCCTGCAAGGCTTAAATAAGGCGAGGAAGGGCTCTGACTTTTGATCCATAGAATCTAAATGCCTCTTCCCTATTTTTCTAAAACACCACTTCCTTCTCATGGCACATGATGGTGGCACGGTTATAGCTTAACCAATCCATACCCAATATAATGTCAAAGTCCTTCATCTCGATTATGTTCAGATCTACCTTCAATATTAGTCCGTCAAAATCAATCGGTACTGCCCTAACTATCTCATTCGTCTTAATAGTTCTCCCTGAAGGGAGGCTAACCTCAAGTGAACTATCCGTTCTCTCTCCTACCCATTTCAGTCTAGCTAGACATGAGGTAGATATAAAAGAATGTGTGGCACCTGAGTCTATCAACACATATACGGGAATACTAGAAACTGATAATATACCTGTTAACATATAACATTACTATCAAAGAACTACACATCACAACATTTAAGAGAGACATGTACAGGAATACTATGATTAGTTGATATACCTACTATCACATCAGCATCATTGATGGAGTCCTCATGCGTCATGGCAAATACACGAGCCTTGCCTTTGTTAGCCTGCTGTGTACTCTTCTTTTGGTCAGTGCTCCGAGCAGGAGTGTTAGGGCAATCAGATGCAAAATGGCCCAGCTGACTCACCTATAAGCATTCTTCCTTATGCAGCTTCTTGCAGTTAGAGCATGGTGGAATTGTGTTAGAACTCTGTCCACTTGTCGACCTTGTATTTGGCTTCTTGTTGGATGTCTGGTTTCTGTTTTGCCCTTGATACGACCCTTGCCATTTCCTCTTCCCCTGATTCTGCTTATTGCTCTTACTCCCTAGACCATCATAATGTGCCCCAGAATATGCTATTTTCTGGGCCATCTTCACCACCTGCCCGTAAGTGGGCAATGAGTGAGAGCAAACAATCTGGCCAATATCCAGACGCAAGCCTCTTTCGAACCTCTGAGGTTTCATGGCTTCAGTGCTCACTACATGTGGGGCATACCTAGACATCTCCTCAAATTTCCTCTCATATTTAGTAACATCCAAATCACCCTGTTTTAGATTCAGGAACTCAGACTCCTTATGAGCTTGTGGAAAGTATTTATCTGTTATTTCTATCTTGAACTGTTCCCAGGTCAGGTTCTTTTGTTCCTCCTGCGTCCTAGTCCTACATGCGGACTCCCACCAATAGCCAGCACGTCCTTCAAGCAAGAATTTTGCACACAACACCTTCTGATATCAGGGCATGAGGTGTGGCGGAAGATTTGCTCAATAGACTTTATCCACTTTTTCGCGGCCAACGGATCATTGTCACCATCAAACCTAGGTGGCCTGCATCTACGGAACTGCTCGACAATAGACTGGGGTGGGGCTTGAGCTGCAGGAGCACCTTGTCTGAGGTCTTGCACTGCTTGGAGCAAATCTCTCATCAAGTTGGCTTGTGCATTTCCTCATGCCATTTCCTTACACAAGAATCTAAAACAAGTTTATTCCCATTGTTATCTAGTAATAACACAAGCATCGGTATATAACAAGCAAAACCATTCATCATCAAAAGTTAAGATGGAAACTTTATTTCATTGATCACTGAATATCCTTTAAACAGAGAGTATAAAATATCTTAAATGAATGAATAAAACCGTAAACTGAAATAAATGCTATAATAAAATGTAGTTCCCATCTGTCTGTCTGCTGCTCTACTCATCTAGCAATCCATTTCCCCCATTGCCTGCTGGCGGTGTACTGGGGGTATAAGTAGGGGTGCTTCCGCACGGTGGTGTACTTGGGGTATACTCATAAGGTCCGTACACTCCGGACTCCACATCAGATACCTCGTGGTTCTCATCTAGCGCTATCACCTCCTCATCCACAACTTCCGGCACTGGTTCGAGAACATGCATTGGCACAGGTGTCTCCCCCCGCATCACTAGCTCATCATAGAAAGTCTGGTAATCAACATCCATCCCATGAAGCCTTCTCAACTCCCCAAGTAACTGGAGATCTGGGCGCACCGATTCTCTAGGAAGGTTGATATCAAGTGACCAATAGAATCTGTATCATTTGTCCTGAACCCACTGGCAATGGCTTCATGGCGTGCTATGTTATAGCCAAGTATATGCTCTGATACAGTGACTCCAGGCGCAAACCTATATGACAGGTACCTATGGAAGATCATATCGGTTCTTGCCCTGAATTCTTTCGTCCTACCTCTCGTTGTGGGTGCCATATCTGAAAGTACCGTTTATGCAAAGTCCAGCTAAGTACTACTATTCTGTCAATTTTAAGCTAATTTCGAGGACTATAAAATTGAAATCATCAAATATTTCTTGCTTAAAATAATTAAATATTGTGCCCGATTATGCTCGTCTCAAATCTTTCATATCTTTCATAAAGTCAAATACAAGTCTTCTTTCTTAAATATCTGTCTTACAAAGTATCATAATAATATGTATTCGACATAACATCGTGAATAAATATCAAACAATTAAATCTTCTTTTACCTTCAGAGTCAGCGGAGGAAGTAATGGTAGTGGCAACCTATAGAAATTCTTGACTTAATTTTCAGTAAATTTTTTTCGAAATAATTTTACCAGTCTACAGAAACGTAGACCTTTTCTCCAACACCAAGCTGTAACGCCCCAAATTCTAAGCACCCGGGACAATATATCTGTAATGACCCACTCCACTTTGACATGATATTATCCGCTTTGAGCCTAGCCCACACGGTTTTGCTCTTGGGCTCTCGCTCAAAAGGCCCCATGTTAGATGGAGTGGTTCATGGAAGTAAACTTTAGTGAATTATTCACAATAAATTTCTACTTTCAAAGAGAGAGGAAATTTTTTCAGCGTTCTAAAATAAGTATTAGTAATGAGCATTTACCTTAGCTTGATCTTAAAAGAATCTTATGTGACTGATGCCTTCAGAGTTCAAACAACACAGATGTAATGTTAGAATGCAAAATTAGAACATGACACAAGGATCCAAGCAATGTTCATTGACTTGAAGTCTTTCTTTTAATCTCTGACAAGCCTAGATGGGAAGATTAAAGCAAAAAATAGGACCTATTTTGTTAAAATATTTAAGTGTTTCATCTAAATTATATTTGATTATAATATTTATATTTGGTATTCAATGTTGGTCAGTGTCTTTAGCATGGGCTTAACAAGCATATATTCATGCATTGATTGGCAATTTATCATTTCAAATGGGGAAACCATTTCGTGAAGATCTTTTATTCTATCACCCAGCTTTTCTTACTAGTGTGAACTGTGAATATCACAGTATATATTATTAAATATATTAAATCAACTTCTTCCCTTGGCCCAATGGGGGGTTTTGGATGCCTTTTTATTAATGATCATAAAGTAAACTTACAAAGGAGTGGGATGCAAAATGTCTTACCTCCTAACACAACTAACAAATACTATCAATACATCAAGTAAAGGAGTGCTACTCCTGTTACAAGACTAATAAAAAGTGAAACAATAAAAGTCATTGAACAAAGATATTGTAATATAAACATCTGATTAAGCGATCTAGTCCATTACACTAACATGTCTAATATAAGGAATACCTTGCTGCTCTGCATATAGTCACAGTACCCTGAAGAGCACCATCTATATTCTAATCCAAAAATACCAGCAAAGGTTGAGCGGCATGGCCTCTATTCGCAAGCCAATCTACCACCATATTATGCTTCCTCCAAATTTGCCTAAATATCCATAAAGAAAAGTGCATATATGATATTTGTGGAGCAAGTTTAAAAAGGGAATGTGGTTAGAATCTTTACTTGGTTCTAAGCAGAAGTTGCATCACTTTAATAACTATAAAATTAATCAAGTATCAGACCATTTTTTTTTCCTGATGTGATCTATATCTTTAGGCATTGAGAATGATTCCAACACTATATACCATGTTCTTTATAAAAAATAAAATTAATTAAAAATAAAAAAATAAAAATACTGTTCCAACATTAAACACTTCGGGAAGCTTATAAGTTTTCTTCTTTGTTGCAATATATAAACTGATTAGATCACGTTCTCTTGATGAGCATAAAACTTCAATTCAGTACCTCAATCCATAATGATCCATTGAAATGGAAACTGCATTTTGAAAACACTAAATTAATAGGTACAGAAACATGCAAGGCACAATGCTATGGAAATTTTATAGAAAAGAAGTAAGAGGAGAAAAAAAGTAAGAAGATTCATACAAATATGACAAGCAATCCTAGAACTTATTTAAAACTAAAACTAAAAACATGTATCAAGCAATCAAAATAAGCTATCATGAGGTAGATATTTGCAACAAAATATACACATCCATAGTAATCACGGGCTGTCCACTAGGTAAGAAATAGGGTAATTCATAGTAAGCATAAATAGACTATTTAAAAAAGTACAAAACAAGTAATTGTGAAGAACATAAGCAAAAGTCTGTGCAGAATAATCTTGAGAAAAATTAATACAAAGTTTTTTTTTCGAAGAACGAGATTTTATTCAGTAATAGAATCGAAATGAATTACATCCTCATTCAAAGACGGGGGCACATGAAATAACAAACTAGGACCAGGCAAAGAATTAGTCGCTCTAGCAAGTATATGAGCAGCCTAGTTCACAGGCCTCCAAACACAAGCAAACTCAATGCCATTAAGCTCCAAAACTAAACATCTACACTCATCAAGTACTAACCCAAAGGCGGACAAGTCAACTTGGGCGAATGAAGGGCTTCAAACACTACCAATGCATCCATCTGAATAGTAACATGAGCGAGATTCATCTCCCTAATCCAAGTTAAAGCCTCACGGACACCCATTAGCTCCGCCATCCTTGCAGCAAATAATCCTCTCACATGACTAATCGTAGCTTCCAAGAATGTAGCCTCTTCATTCAGCAATATCAGCCCAATACCAATGAGATTTTGTGCTCAAAACAAAGTAGCATCTACATTCAATTTGATCGATCCAGCGGCCGGTCTTGTCCAACGCATCACACCTTGCACCGGTTCCGTTCCTCCTTGACGCTGAGGACCTCTAGCTTCAATCCACTGATTGTACATAAATCAAGCCAAGGAGACCACCTTGAGTGGCATAAGAGAGCAACCAATGCAAACAACCTCATTACGATTATGCCAAAGTGCCCAACATGACATTACCACCATCACCCTGTTCGATTGATCTTTGCCGCCCAAAAAAAATAGCAACCAATCCTTAAAACTTTGGCAATTACCTTGGTAAAAATCAACTGAAGAAGCTGCCCATACCCGACAAGCAAATCCACAGTCAACAAGGCAATGCGATGTACTCTCATTCGCTTCTTGACGAACCAGACATTGCCCCTCTATATTGATTCTCTTCTCCCATAGCTGGTCCAGTGTAGGGAGCACATTTGAAGCTGCTCTACAGACAAAATTTTTCACTTTTGGTGGTATTTTAAGACTCCAAACAAGAATCCAAAGTCGGTTGACCTGGGGGAGAAGATCGCCATGGTAAATCTGTTGAGCCAAACGATATCCGCTCCTCACAGTATATGCACATTTAACTTCATGCTTCCAATATATCCAATCTTTAGCCTCTCTCAATCCAAGCAGTAACTGCAAGATGAGGGCCCTATCCCGAGGATTGAATAAATCTTGAATAACATCCATATCCCCTTTCTGAAAACCCAGTGTCATAAGTTGATTCACGGTAATGTTCTCACCTTCTGGAATCATAGGTGAAGAAATAAATCCATCCTTCTCATCCAATAGCCACGGATCACGCAAAACTCTCTCATTCTGCCCTGTGCCAACTCTAAATCGGATCCCGTTCTGTAATAAAAATTAGCTTGCCATTATGCTTCGCCAAACAAAACTAGGGTTGTAACCCAATTTTGCTTGAAGAAAGTTTGTATAGGGGAAATATCAAGCCTTGAAAATCTTTGTGACTAATGCATGAGGTTCAACCACGAACTTCCATCCTTGTTTCCCCGAAAGCACCAGATTCATCTCATGCAACTATTTAAAAGCCAGGCCACCTCAATGCTTAGGATAGCGGAGCCTTTCCCACCGTATCCATGAAATCCCCTTGGCTGCCCCCTTGTTACTCCCCCACCAAAAGGCATTTATTGCTCTCTAAATTTTTGCACAAAGATCATTTGGGAGCAAAAAATGCTCTCATGGCATAATTACCGATTTCAATAAAATCTCCTTGTTGCACCCAGAACTTAACCAGTCCATTTCCAAAATTATGTCGAACTCCTTCATAATAATCACATTTAAGTCGGCATTTATTATCATTCCATCAAAGTCTATCTGTACTGCCCTAGCTATCTCATATGTGTCAATTAATCCATCTGATGGCATACTAATCTCAAGTACGCTACTAGTTTTCTCTTCTACCAAGGTCAATCTAGCTAGGCATGTAACAGATATGAAAGAATGTGTGGCACCAGAGTCAATCAAATATACGAGAGTGTCAGAGATAGATAGAATACCTGCTATCACATCTGGGTCCTCCACAGTATCCTAGTGGGTCATGGCAAAGATCTTGGCCTTTCCTTTATTCGACTGATCTGTGCCCATGCTTGGCTACCATTCCTGCACTCATAGGAGAAGTGGCCTGGCTGGCCACGGCAATAGCAGACATTCTGCCCCCTCCTACACTCACTAGAGTGGTACTTCTTGCATTTCTAGCATTGAGGAGGTGCAACACTCTTCTAACGACTACTTGGCCTAGTGTTCTACCTCTTGTGTTGTCCTGGTCTGTGGTTTATGTTCCTGCTTTAGATGGACCACTTTCTCTTCCCGTGATCCTACTGAGCAAACTGGCCCCTGAACTTCATCCCCGAGTAGGCAACCATCTGAGCCTTTTTCACTACCGCACCATAGGTGGGGAGGTCAAAGACATTAACGATCTACCGTCATAGCCCTCTTTCGAAGCGTCGGGCCTTCATATGCTCAGTGCTCACCAGGTGTGGGGTAAAACGGGACAACTCCTCAAACTTCCTTTCATAAGTTGTGATGTCCTTGTCCCCGTGCATGAGTTGTAAGAACTCCACCTCCTTGTGGTCATGTAGGGCTTGGGGAAAGTACTTGTCTGTGATATCAGTCTTGAACTAAGCCCAAGTCATGTTTCTCAGTTCCTCGTCAGTCTTAGTACAAGACACTGACTCCCACCAATGCCCAGCCCTACTGACCAACTTGAATTCCCCACACAGGACTTCCTAATTCTTGGGGCATGAAATGTGGCAGAAAATTTTCTCCATTGTGCAGATCCGCTCATCTACATCTAGCAGCATATCCTCACCGTCAAATGCCAGCGGCTGGTACCGACAAAACTGTTTAATGACTAACACTGCGGAGGCAGTTGGAGGTGCTGCTGGTGCTAGTACTGGAGCTGGAGCCAAGGCTGGGGCCCATCCTATACCTTGCACGACCCTAATGAGTTCTCGGAGCACATCGGTTTGTGTTGAACGTACCATTTCCTTACAAAATAAATATTTACATTTTAGTAACTTGAAGGGTGCATATATTTATACTCCAACACAATAACAAATAAAGAGGAACAACTTAAGGAACATGAAAACTCTTCAATTATTATTATTCATCAAAATCCTTCGAGAGGAGTATATCAAAGGTGCATCTGGTGCTCAACAATTAGAATAACTAAAGAACAACTCTGAAATAGAAACATGTACCATGTGAACAATGATAACTACTTTAAACTCTCTTTTATCTCTAGTCATCATCGTCGCTAACCCAACTGCTTGACGCCCTAAATTTCTTGGGTAGTGGGGGTATGTCTTCCCATGTGGTAGTTGATTCTGGCTCAGAGTCCTCTGAAGCCTTTACTTCCTCATCCTCTTCTAACTCCTCATCTAATTCCTCCTCTAGAATCCCATCAGAAATCTCCTTGGGACTCTCCACAGCAATCTCCTCGGGAATCTCCAACTCAAGATCTTCCTGGGTCTTCCTTCGGGTCCTCCTCTGGATCCTCTTGCAGATCATCCTCTGGCTTGGGTATGGGTGTAGACGCGGGGAAGACTGTAGCACCATACTGTGCATACGTTCTTCAATGCGCTAAGAGCACCTCGCTAAAGAGGTCAAAGTCAACGTCCCCACTTCGAGCCATATGGAGGTGAAAGTGGACGTTCATAGCTTCCATCTGCTCTCCTTCCTCAAACATTGTCAAAAATTAACACAACCTCTTAAATTTGAAATAATACTTAAATAACTTCAAATAATTCCCATGAAAGAAAACAATTCATTTCTTTTTCTTTTTCCTCAATTGCCATCGCCGATCGGGTCACTGCCAGCTTCAGACCCTAAAATGTTTTGAAATAAAGGGCGAGTGTTTCGAAGAAACACTCAGTAGATTCCCGCGCACTAACTTTTAAATATGCAATACATATTACGCAATTCAAACACATGTACACGTGCAAATTATGTCTATTGGGCTTGTCTTAATACAAGCCAATTGTCTATGTCTGTGAGCCCGCCAAAATGACGAGCTAAGTCTGGGGGCTCCTGATTAAGGTGAGCTAATTATGCGCATACTCTTCATGTTTCTATAAATCACATACAGCACATATATAAACACATAATATGTAATTGCATCATACTTTTTCATAAATGTGCATCGAATTTAAAAATAAATCTAGTAAGGAAATCTACCTTAGTTTGCTTTCCTTTTGAGTTTGAGCAATTGGACAGTCAACTGTGAGTCAAGTTTTCCTCCTCTTCTTGTAAATAAATAATTAAATATTAGAAATTTGAAAATATTTAAAATTAAATAAAAGTGTAAATAAATCGTGAACTTTGAAAGTTTTGGACTAAATCATAAATTTTAGAAACTCTAGGGCTAAAGTAGAGTTTCTCAAAAGACAAGGGACTAAAATTGATAAGACTGAAACATTGAGATCATTATAAACATCTTTGAAAATATAGGGACTTTAGGGACTTTTTTTTAGCTGAAGAATTTGGACTAATTAGAGGCTATGGATTAAGTCCAGGATTGAAATGACTAAGTATCAAACTTTAGGACCAAAAGTGTAAAACGAATTGAATCAAAATCCCTAATTGGCATTCTAATTCTACCCAAATCGAAAGACAGAGAACGAAAGGGCGATGGGCGTTCTTGGTGCTGTAAGGGAGAAAGAAGTTTCGCCAGTTGCAGTTTGACAAGTCGTTCAATAAGACCACAGAACTATAGGGAGTTCCTTAGCTCAGCTTTATGTTAGAGCTTCCAAACGTCTTTTCAAAGTCTATTTGATAATTTTGTTAATTGCTTTAACCTGTTTGTTAGCTTGTGGATGATGAGGGGTAGAGTAGAAGTTTTTCATGCCTAACTCTTCACAAAATGCTTACCATTATCGGTGACTATGGCGTTTGGAACTCTGAATCTGTAAACAGTTGATTCTAGATGAAGCTCGTTCTTTCTGCTCCATAATGGTAGTTAGTGCTTCAGCTTTGACCCATTTTGTGAAGAAGTCCATAGCTATAATGGCGAGCTGAGTTCCTTCTTTGCCTTTTTGAAGTGGGCCCATGAGATGTATACCCTACTTGGCAAAGGGTCATTGGCCTATAACTGAGGCGAGCTCTTCTAGTGGGCTTTTGATGAGAAGGGCAAAACTTTGGCACTTATCACAGGCCTTGGCAAAGTCGATAGTGTCTTTCCTGATTCTTGGCAAGAAATACCCTTGCTTTAGGAATTTGTGTGCATGGACTTGCTTGCCTGAGTGGTTGCCACAGGCTCCAGAATGTAGTTCCTCCAATATAGTTCATGCTTTAGTAGAGACAAGACAGCCTCCCACCCGAAGCTTTTTTTGTACAGCCTCCCATCAACTAGAGAGAACCTGGCGGCCCAGTGTCTGAGCTTCTTGGCCTCCATGCTCGGGGGGCTACTCGCTCGCTTAAGAACCAGATGATAAGGTCCATCCAGTTGCTTGTATGGCGTAACTCTGTTGTCATCGTTCCGATTTTGTCAATGGATGAGGTCACTAGTTTCCCATTTAGGATGCTGCTGAGCTCTCCTATCCCCGTGTGAGTCACATGCTTATCCAAGGCGTTGGCATGACTATTTTCAGCTTACACGATTCATGTAATTTCAAATTGATCCAGATCCTTTAGATCTTCCATCAGCTTGCTTTGGTATAGGGAGATTTTCTTGCCTCATACCTCATAAACTCCACTTGTCTGGTTCACAGCGAGCTAGGAGTCGCTCTTGATAATCAAGCTTTTGATGCCCATTGATTTCGCCATGCTTCTTGCAAAACAACTCATATTCTGCCTCATTGTTGGTTACATTGAAGTCAAATCTGATAGCTTGGCAATGGTAGCTCCCTGTAAAGCTGATAAGGGTGATTTCAGCTCTGAAAGCATGAGTAGTGGAAGATCTATTGGTGTACAAAACCCAAGTCAAAGACTCTAGGCTACCAAGATTGGATTTAGCTGGCATGATTTCAGTTACGAAATCGGCCAAGTCTTGGACTTTGATGGCCATCCTCGGCTTGTAGTTAATGTCGTATTGGCTGAGCTCTACAAACCACTTAACCAAGCAACCTGACAGGTCATGCCTTTGGAGCACCTACCTTAGAGAAGAGCTGGGCAAGACGTCAATCATGTCCTCAAGAAAGTAAGGTCGTATTTATGTAATCTGGAAAATGGTAAAACATGGGGCAGATCCTGGGAGGATTTTTACTTTAGAAAATCTTGGAAGAGAGGACATTATCCTGTTGTAACGTTAATATTAGTTATCGAAAAGGGGTTTTATTTAAAAGAAGATGTCAACACTAAATTTTATTTAAAAAAGGTGCCTTCCGTAATTTTTTTCCGACTGGTGTAGTCAATTAAAAAAAAATAAACAAAATCCTATATCTACCGCTCACCTAACCTCCAAACCTAACCCTGAAATAACATTGACTTCATTCCACCCAAAATGAGGACAATGTTGGCAGACATAAGGAAAACCAAGAAGAGTGCTGACTCATGGGAAATTGGAGAAGTTCTATTTAGAAAAGCTAATGATACAAATGGTAACAGCGTGATCTGCTCAATATGTCTTGAAGAAGGATCAAAATCTCCAGATTTGTTCATTCAAAAAGGTGCAATAATGTTTATACATTGAGGCATGCCACAAAACTCTCAAGAACCTTTTAAGAGATAAAAAAAGATCAATATAAAATAGGAAACCCAATCTTCATATAGTTCTGGGAAGAATAGGAGTCTATATCCTCCTTGTACTAGTGATTGTGATGGTTAGATCGAGATCACGGCAAATGTGTTGTGACCTATACAAAATAACAACATGCAGATCGTTATGTTAGTTTGAATAATTTTTTGTTTCCATATAGTTTAAACTAATTTTTAGAATCAATATCAATGTTCTAATAATGATATGGTACTTTAGTTACGATCACTGAATGTGTGCCGTGATCTGTAATATATATAACAGTATTAATGCCGTTATGCCGGTTTGAACTAGTATTTTCCTTCTATGTAGTTTTAACCGAAGTATAGAAGCTACATATTTGTGTTGATATAATATTCTGATTTAGGTGGTATCACGGCATACATGACATGGTCTATACCATATCATGACATTCATGCCTTTATAGTAGTCTGAACATAATTTTCATTTTCTTTTTGATTTTGGATTTCCACCTCATAGTTTAACTAATTTTGAGTGCATATAAATATATGTTTTCAATGGTGTGTATTGCCTTTGCTAGTTTGTATGTAATTATACATGTTCAAAATTCATTCCGTTTGTTTATCATTGTGTTTTATGTAATTGTAATATGATGGTTGGTACTTGACCGTTGTACTATGATAATCCTTGTTTTCACTTAAGCAGTATTAATTGGATAAAAATTAGATAGAGCAATAGTTATGAACTAAAATCAATTTAGTTCTTTTTGTGATGCAGTAATGGACAACATGGATACATTGTGGATAAATGTTTGTTATGGCGGAGAATTTGTGAAGAAAATATTACAAGTGTGTTTTTATTCTATAACAGCAGTGGTACAGTGATTCCTAACCCCATAACGCTCTTCCGATCTGATGGGCAATAAGGTAGAGTTTGGGCGGCAAGAGTCTACGGCATGTATATGGAACTTTTGTAACCTCATAATCTAGTTGCTCATAGGTATACGTGGAAGTTTTTTATCATTTTGGGTACCTTAATCCCCTCTAGTTAAGCCTTACATATTCTTACTCACACTATTTTGTTTTTATATCAAGGTTCTAGATTATTTTTTAGTAAACCATGATATATGTACATGTTGTATGGCAAAAATACATATAAATCACGCAGGTGTGTTTTCTGCCATAATGACACTCGTGCAATGATGCCTAACTTTGCCACCGAACCTATATAGTGATGGGCAGCAGCATATTGCCTGGCCATGTTAATATATGCAGTCTGTTATGAAATTTTGAGCTTATACATTGTATCATTGTTCAAAATCTTCAAGTTATATTTTAGGGATCGTCGTGCTACAGGTGCTTTTTATTGTGCTGAAAATCAGGGCCATTTCAGTCAAAAAGGCATGTATACATTTGGGAGACATTCAAAATATTAAATTTCGAGTAATTTTGAAGTTTGATGACCATTTATTGAGCCTTTTGAGTAATGGAGGTTTTTTTTCTTGACATCAAGTAACTGAGATTTAATGGAAAAGAATTGAGTAAAAAGGATCAGACATGCAAGGAAAAGTGAATTTGAGGATAAAAAAAAAACATCGCTAAAACTTGAAACTAACTTGAGCAGATTTATACTCACAATTGTTAGACTTCATACATGTAGGTTAAGAATCCAAATTGAACTCTCTCATGTTTGCAAACAATCCTCAAACTTCGAGGATAATTGCAAAATTGGTAATTTTGTCTTCTTCTGTTTTGTTTTCATCCAATTTAACTGAGTATAAATCCGCTCAAGATACTTGTGAGTTCTTCATTTAATCACATAAACAAGTGTACAAGTGCACAATTATCATCCACGACTCCTTTGATGTCACCTCTAAACTCACTAAATGCACTTGAAACATGCACGGGTTCGCGATAAGGTTGAGGGTGTCAAGTTGCATTCAATTTAAACTTGATTAAGGCCATCACAGCCTCATACCACGAAACTAGTACTATCGTGGTATAGGTGCATGATGGGGATCCTTCTTGAGTTTGGGGCCCTCCTTCTACCGGAATGCACTCACATGGCCTCCCTACTAAACCCAGCTTCGATCAACTCGTTTGAGCTGGCTGAGTCGCATTTGCACATATAAGGTGTTAAACATGATTTAAGTCACATTGTGTAATGTATCTTTGTCACGTGATGTCCACATCTCATTTGTTCAGTCATTTATAATTGTTGAACACACTGGAAACACACAAGGAGACATGGTGGGGTCGCCATTGTCAAGTTTCACAAAGTTATAATAGACTAGGTCCAGTGATGGCAATCCTTCTTGAAATTGGGGCCTTTCTTTTACTTGAATGCACTCTGCACTCACATGGCATCCCTGTTGAACCCAGCTTCGATCAAATTGTTTGAATTGGGGGAGGAGGCGTGTTAAACATGACTTAACGTCACGTTGTGTAATGTATCTTGTCATGATGTAAGGTCCAGTTCTCATCAACTTGTCATCCATAATTGTTGAACACACTAGAAACACACTAGAGGACACGGTGGGGTCACCATTGTCAAGTTTTACAAAGTTTTGATTTCGTCAAGGCCATAAGGAACTCATGTCACGAATATGGTGCTATAACAGACTAGATGCAGTAATGGATATCCTTCTTGAATTAAGGGCCTTTCTTTTACCATAATGCACTCACTTGTCCTCCCTGCTGAACCCAGCTTCGATCAACTCATTTGAGCTGAGAGAGGAGGCATTTGCCCATATAGAGCGTATGTATTGTACTCTGTCATCGTAAATATAAGTTATCCGATCTGTTGTGACGTAATGTGGTGACCAAAATTCATTTGATCACTCTTCCAAACTCACTAAACACATTGAAAATGCTCACCAGCACACGGTACGGTTGAGAGTGTCAAGCTGCATTTAATTTCAACTCAATTCGAACCATCGTGGATGCATGTTGTGACAGGGTTGCAATCACTGTATACGTGTACTGATGGTGATCTGTGTTGATTTTAGAGCCTTCTTTTCACAAGGCCACACTCAATTTGTTTTCCCATTGAACCCAACATAGATCAACGCATTGAACCCAACATAGATCAACGCACTCGAGCTTTAGAAGTATATAATTTCACTCAGTCGTGGTAATAAATTATGTGAGCTATAAGTTATGATACATTATGGTGACCAAAACTCATTCAATCGATCGTCCAAACTCACTAGACACATTAAAAACGACAATGGACACATGTTACAATCGAGAGTGCCAAGTTACATTTAATTTCAACTCAATTCGGGCCATCACAGTGACACTATCATGGGATACGTGCAATGATGGTGATCTGTGTTGATTTTAGAGCCCTCCTTTTACTGGGACGCACTTACATGGCTTCTCTATTGAACCCAACTTAGACCTACACGACGCTCTTCCGATCTAAGAAAGGAGGCATTTGCACATATAGTATGATAAACTTGAGTTAACATCCTGTTGTATAATGTATCTTGTCATGTGATGTCCATAACTCATTCGTACACTCATCTAAGTTAGTGAAAACACTTGGAACATGCACAGGGACACATTATGGTCACCGGTTTCAAGTTTCATAACATTTATCATGGTATAAGTGCAGCTATGGTGATCCTCTTTGATTTTGGGGCCCTCCGTTTACTGGGACACACCTTTTCTGCTAAAGCACACGTCTTAGATCAACACGTTCAAGTCGAGGAAGGAGACAATTGCACGTATAGGGTGTTATACACGACTTAAAGTCACGTTATGTAATGTATCTTGTCAGATTTTACTGTTTACAAGCCTTTGAACAAAAAATTTAAACAATGATGTGCACAATTCCATTTGCAA